>CANNZV010003871.1:0-52471 GCA_947561585.1 Caprella mutica | reverse complement strand
CTTATAGGGCTGGTAAAGGCACAGTATACAGAATAGGGAAGTAACAACATCTTATAGGGCTGGTAAAGGCACAGTGTAAAGGGTCCAAAACTATCCTAGGACTGTGACACTTCCTATAGTTTTGTACTATTTTTATAGTAAACACCTAGTAGGACGGAACTTTAAAAGCCAAATGTATTGAACCGAAAGCTGTTCACTAATAGAATACAGCTGACCAAAGAAGGTTATTAAAAGTCTAATAAACATAGTGCATAGCTCTATCTGTTACGCTGTCATAAATAGGAGTGATATATTAAACCATGTAAGTGTTTATTTGTTATGATCGTTAATTAATTGATTATAGTTTGTTAACATGATTATTTATAGTTGAGTGATAATTTATTTTACATATTTTCTTTATTGCCATTTATTTCATTTGTGTATTTTTATATTACAGCTGGTCCCCATTTATCCCTACCCCATTTATCCCTACCCCATTTATCCCTACCCCATTTATCCCTACCCCATTTATCCCTACCCCATTTATCCCTACCCCATTTATCCCTACCCCTTTTATCCCTATCCCTATTTACCTATATGGTAAATCCCTAATCCTATACGGATATACCCCTTTCCCTATCTTGCCTACCCTTAGTATTCCCATGCCTAATTATCCTCCACCTTCACAAACAAATAATAGTTATTCTTTATTTAGTCATTACCTATCATCCAAATTAAATAGCTGCATTTCGAATCCTTTTATTTAACCCCTTTCATACGTGAGATCTCAGTACACCCATATAGGAATAGATTAAATAGAAACATAGTAACTAACAAATCGATCACAAGATAAGGCCAATCAATAGTAGAATAATATTAGAACCTGGGTTATACTGATTTCCCACCACATGAATTGGTGCCGTGACTTTCTTTTTATAAATTCAGTTATTTGATTCGTTATTTCTTATATTATGCAATCAATATTATTTTCTATAGAATTTGCATATAATATGTGTACTATTTATTTATTAGTTTGGGGATCAGATTGGTTACAAAGTATATTATATCTACTGCTCTGAAATTACTCCGTGAAATGGCTGAGAATAATATTGACTCTAGTGGTAGTACCAATAATCATGACCATGAAAAAGAAGAGAATGTTGATGTTAAAGACACTATTGCTGGAAGTATTCGTTTTATGAAGCAATTTTTTGAAAATATCGAATCCAGTGATGAAAAGAAAGATATTTTGCTGAATCATGGAAAAGAAATAGAAGCTATTAGATTATTAGTAAATAAATATGGTGAGTCTGATAGTCAAAAGAAGCAAACACAAAAAGAAGAAAATGATAGTAAAAGTAAGCATGTTCTTGAAAGAAATGAAAAAGAAACTTTAGGTAAAAGAACTGGAGCAATACCGAAAAAGAAAACTGTATATGCCAGTAGTAGTGACAGTGAAGATAGTGAAATGATTATGAAAAAGAATAATCTAAATAAAGAAGTAGTCAGTAGTTCTGACGAAAGCGATGAATTTTTTTTCAGCGATACACAAGACTCTGAAGAAGAAGACAGAAATGACACTCGTTACCTAGCAAAGATCCTTAAGAAATTAGATATGAGACCAGTGCCTCAATTTGATCATTTTGATGAAGAGTCCGGTCAAAATTTGCGATCATACTTGATTAAATTTGAAAGTTATTGTAAAGAGAATTTCAAAGGAAAATCATATCTATGGACGGGTGAGCTCGAAAGACACCTTAAAGGTCAAACTCTCAAAAATTTCAAGCTACTAAGAGATTTTGATGATGATTATGAGGATGTTAAAGTTAAATTGATTAGGTGGTACAAAGATGAAAGGGAGATCAGAAAGGCTCATGCTAAACGCAAGTTCGAGAATGCAAAACCGATACCTAATGAGTCCTATTTCACTTACAGTAGTAGATTGGAGAAACTGTACAAACAGGCTTATCCAAAGCATGATGCTGAACGGAGTTCTACCCTAATTCAAACTTTCAAAAAAGGAGTTTCAAAACAGCTGAGAAGCATCATAAACAAGGAAATAAGAGAATTCGGAATAGAAAGAAAGAAACTGACCTGGACAAGAATACAAAGATGCACTCGATTTTATGATCTCGAAATGATTGATGGAAAAGAAAGAAGTGATTATGAAACAGAAAACGGAGAAGAAATCGTAATCAATTTGAATAATTCAGATTCCATAAATCGATCGCCTAATTACAATAGAGGACATAGAGAAGAAGAATTCATTAATAATAAACGATTCTATAACAATGCACTACAAACTGTACCAAAGTACCATCAGCAACAGAGATACAGAACCGATCACAATGATTGGAAACGAAAAGCAAATCTTTTTCACTATGAACGAAACTCCTACAATAGCCAATACAAACCTCTCTCATTTGAAACTCCACCCCCTTTAACTAATGCTATGAAGTGTAACTACTGCAAAAGATTTGGACATGATTATAATTCATGCAGAAAGAGACTGAAGCTATGTTTTCTATGTAACCGAGAAGGTCATTTCTACAGAGTCTGCGGTAAAAATAGAAAACGGTCTTTCTCTACAGTGCGTAAAAGCGGCACTGACAGGTATAACTCTAACAGATCAAACAGTGTAGACTATCACGATCGTAAGCCAAGCTACAGACAGAATTTAAACTGATAACCTCTGCCATCAAAGAGGTGACGACAGAGGTCGCTAATGAAAATTCCTCTACTCAAGAAAATGATCTGGAAAATAGTGATGAACTCAAAATAATAGAAAACAACATGGTGATGAAAAAGAAATTTCTTTACCTTCCTATTGAAATAGGTAATTGTAAATATGTGGCATTGATAGATAGTGGATCTCGTATGTCTTTAATGAGGAAATCTATTGTAGATAAATTTAAACTTAGTGTTAACAGTAATAATTCAGTCATCTTAGAAGGTTTAGGAAATGAAAATGTACATACTACAAATGGTGATTCTGAAATTAATTTCATTTTATTAGGATTAGATACTAGCTTTAAATTTCAAATATTAAATGATAATGTTATGAAGTATGATATGATTTTAGGACTTGATTTTTTGCGTAAATATAATATGATATTAGATATAGATGAAGGTATTATTAAATTAAAATCACCAAACGATATTACAATATTAGCTTCCTTAGATGCAAATGGCAACACTGTAAATATTCAATACGAAAATATACCTGTATTAGCGACTGAAAATGTATCACTGAAAAGAAACGAAACTATTAAAATGCCTATGTATATTGAGGAAATTGTAGGGTTAGAAAATGTTGATATGTATTATGACGGTGAAATGAATAGAAAAGATGTAAATGGAATATCGGGAATTATTAATAACAATGAGAAGTTTGTATGTTTGAAAAATGAAAATTGTAAGAAAGTGAACATACAAGCAAATCAGATCATTGGAAAAATTAGTACTCTGGTGATATGTGAAAATGAAAATGATATTGAAGATAAATGGTCAATTGAAGAATTGAAAAAGAAAATCACTATTGAAAATGATGACATTTCGAACTTTGACAAAGAGAAAATCTACGAAATGTTACTAAATGTTGAAGGATCTTTAAGCAAAGGAGACTATGACATTGGGGAAGCTGAAGTACCGCCTCACAAAATATTCCTAACAGATAACACGCCCATTTGGCACAAGCCACGCGTATTTCCTGAGCCAGTTAACGCTCAGACAGAAAAGCAGTGTGAAGAACTGTTACTGAATGGTATCATAGAACACAGTAATTCAGCTTATTCATCGAGACTTGTACCTGTGTATAAAAAAGGTGATAATTGTTACAGATTATGCGTGGACTATAGGGATTTAAACAAAGTAACTGTCACAGAAAAACATCCTATGCCTAATCTAACTAATTGTCTTTACCAAGCTTTCAATATGAAATATTTCACAAAAATAGATTTAGTTAAAGGATATTATCAAATACCTTTGGACGAAGACAGCAGACAATACACAGCCTTCAGCACAGCAAGAAATCACTACCAATTTACACGCATACCATTTGGAGCAAAGAATTCGGGAATCGCATTTCAGAAAAACATGCAAGGAATTTTTAATGAAATGTCCTCCACAAATATCATCATATACATCGATGACATTTTAATTATGAATGAAAATTTTGATGATCATTTGAAGTTAGTTCATCAAACATTAAATACCCTAGTTAAGTATAACATCAAAGCTAAAGTAAAGAAATGCGAATTTTTCCGTAAGGAAATTAGCTTTCTAGGTCATGTAATAAATGAAAATGGAATAAAGAAATCTGAAGAATACGTGAAAAAAGTAAGAGACTTTCCTAAACCTGAAAATACTACTGAATTGCGAAAATTTTTAGGACTAGTTAATTTCCAACGGAAGTTCATAGCAGACTGTTCTACATATGCTAAACCTCTAACTCAACTTACCGGTCAACCAAAGAAAAAGAAAATAACATGGACAAGTGAATTGAGTACAGCGTTCAACAAGCTAAAGGAAGAAATTGAGAGAGAAATTACACTGACGTACCCTGATTATTCTTCAAACGCCAAACCACTTCATTTGTATGTTGATGCTAGCAACACGGGAGCAGGCGCAGGATTATATCAGGAACAGAATGGAGAATATAAAACTATAGGTTACGCTAGTATGACTTTCTCCACCACTCAAATGAACTATAGCGCAACTGATCGTGAACTAACAGCTATTCGCTGGGGATGTCAGGCCTTCAGACCATTCTTGTTTGGAGTCAAATTTGTTATTTTTACTGATCATAAACCGTTAACGTATATGCATAATATGGCTAATCATAATTCTCGCATAACAAGAACTCTACAGGAATTATCTGAATTTGATTTCACCGTACGCTATCAGCCAGGTAAATTGAACGAAGCTGCAGATTATTTATCTCGCCTAAAAGGAGAAACACCTGTGAACGATAATAACTGCAAAACAGGCATTCCAAAGGAACTAAAAGTTTTGGAAAAAGTTGATGGAGGTGGAGACAGTTTATTTACATCATTAATGTTATTATTGAGGGACGTACTCGAAGAAAATGAAATACCTGCAAATGAAAATGAATTGAGAAAATTAGTGATTAATGAAATAATAAATAATCCCAAAAGATATGGAATAAAAATGAATAGAACTGAAAGGAATAAATTAAGAATAGTGCTTAACCCAGGGCAGATTCCACCAGAAGAATCAATTCTAGCAGTTTCTTATTTATTTAAAGTAGAAGTGAGAGTTTATCACAATATTGAAACGCCTGTTATTTATCGTGAAAATAATAATAGTGATAACGTGGGTATATTAAATTTACAATGTATCGCTCATGTCCATTATAACCCATTATATAACAGAAGACCTATCGTAAATAAAGAAATAGATAAATATGTTAACTGTATAAGAATGGAAAATGTAATTGAAAATAATGTAATTGACGAAATAGAAGAGGATTTAAATCTGTTCAGAGAGTTACCTGC
Organism: Caprella mutica; assembly: GCA_947561585.1. Classification (NCBI taxonomy): domain Eukaryota; kingdom Metazoa; phylum Arthropoda; class Malacostraca; order Amphipoda; family Caprellidae; genus Caprella; species Caprella mutica. The sequence goes on along the minus strand of CANNZV010003871.1, from coordinate 46,976 downwards.
GTTACCATGTACTCACACTATGTCTGCTTCGCTCATTATAAAGTGCAATGGTAGTACTGTTTGCGCTATGCTGGATACAGGCTCACAAACTACCATTATAGAACAACATGTGTACGACAAACTCAAAAGAGAAGATGACAAACTAACAGAATGTCAGTTCAAAACAGTAACAGGGTTAGGTGGTGGAAAGACGGTAATTAAAGGCATCACTTACCTGACACTTACCTTTGGTGAATTAGTCGCTACTGATGTTCCTGTGATGGTTGTTGATCGGAGTAACTTACCTGCATGTATGCTCTTGGGATTCGATTTCTTCAAGAATTATGGATGTGTACTTAACTTTGATGACCTTACCTTGCAATTGAAGAATGACATCAAAGTGGATATAATCATGAATGAGGATAAACAAAACAAAAATATAATGCTCGGATGCATGGAGTTAGAAAATAAAGAACCTAAAGTGAAACTATTGATAGGAAAAGAAAATATCGTTAAAATGCAAGAGAACGATCATGCAATCCGCATTGTTAAAAATTTAGTCAAAGATAAAATACCTACCAAAGAGTGGAAAGAAAAATCATCTTTTCAATTCAAATCAGTTATAAAATATCTAGAAATATCAGACGACATGTTGGTTAAAAATAACAATGACAGGAAAATTATAATTGTTTCGTTTCCATTTGCTGTTGAAATTGTTCATAAAATTCATAGCAAATTAGCACATATTGGTCGCCATAAGTTGTTGAATATCATAAAGGAATATTTCTATCACCCTGCTATTGACATGATTAGTAGAGAAATTTGTGCCTCTTGTGAATATTGTCAGATGTACAAAACTAACGTACAACAAATGACGCCACCGACAGTAAGGATTGATGCTAAAACACCGTTCAATCTTGTTGCTATAGATTTGCTACAGTTTGAGAAATCGTCAAGTGGAAATGTTGCACTATTGGTTGCAGTTGATCACTTTTCCAAATGGCTGGCAGCTGTACCCATAAGAGATAAGACTGCCAGTACAGTAGCCAGGGCACTGGAATGTCAAATATTGCCCAAATTACCACGAGTGCCATCAAATATACTATCGGATAATGGACCAGAATTTAAGGCTCAGCAAACGGAAGATGTTCTGAGTAGGTTTTCCATTAATCACATATTTTCTTCCCCATACAGTCCCCAATGTAACGGTGCCATAGAAAGGGTTAACCGATCGCTAAAAGATTTAATTAAAGCAAAAGTAAAAGATTCAAAACATTGGGATAAAGAAATACCATCTGCAGTAATAATTTACAATAGTACAATGCATTCTCAAATCAAGATGTCCCCATCGCAAATGATTCTAACCCAATCCCATAACAGTGATGTGCACATTCCCATCACTAGTGATGTAACGAATGCATGGAAGGAGGGGCATCCGAATTTCGCACCTTTCAAGATCAATAAGAAAGTCATCAAGAAAATACAAAGAGTTGGTAATAGAACACACTACAAATTAATGAAAAGATATGAAGGTATTTTCACGGTAACTAAAGTAAATTCAAATGGACTGTCATACGAAATAGAAAAGGATGGAGTCGTTTTGAAAGCTCATTACAAACAATTAAGACCTTGGAAACAACTACCTGATAACATAAGAAAATACATGCCTGATACAAAAGAAATTGGCGAGACTAGAGAAACTGAATGCACTTCAGATTCAGAAAACGAGTCTGTTGACTACTGTGTACCATCAACAGCTAAATGCATTTCCAGTTCGGAAAAAAGTAGCGACAGTGTTAGTGAGAGCGACATTGAAGAAAACCAACAAAAACTGGTAAAGAAAACTGAAAAGAAAAAACAGCATAGACTGAAGAAGAAAAGACTTAAATTTATTAAAAAGAAGGTAAATGATCGACTTGACGAGGAAAATATTCAAAATAGAAAGGTTAAAATGTCGACTCCGAAAAATGATCACATTGTCAATATTAGTGAATATTTGAAGTTGTGTACGGAAGAAAATATTTTTTCTAGTCTTGAACAAACTCTAAGTGTTCATGATGAATTATTATCAGCGAGTCAGAGTTTAATTGAAAAACTAAGTACTGAAATAACCAGTGACTTAAATAAACTGAATGAAAGATTAGAAACTTCTAAGATATCACAAGACTCGACCGAATCAATTGAAAGTGTTATTGAATTGCAAGATATGTTCGAAGAAAATATGGATAGTACTACAAAGAGTCGAAATGAAAATAAATTACCAGAAAATGACTCTAGAACAGCAGAGCATAAATCAATAATAGAAGATATGAAAGTAATTCTATCAGAAAGTAGAAGAAATATAGAAATAGGATACAAAAGAAGCAGGAACCTAAGAAGAGAAATTCACGAACGAAGACAAAGTTTGTTAGCTGACAATTCAAGTAAATCAAATATGTACAGTGTTACCGAAGAAATGTGTGATTTTGTACCTGCGTTGCTGGAGAATAGGGCCAGTACACCCAGATTACTGAGATCACACGGCAATGCACAGCATCACCCTAATGTTCAGACACGAACACTGGAGTACAAGAGAAGGAATGTAAAAGAATGAAATGTGTAGTATATTGTAGCAATTTTAAATATTGTAAATAAAATTAGTTTATAGTAAATAGGATGTTTATTGTAAATAAAATTAGTTTAAGTTAAATAAGATTTGTTTACATTAAATAAAGTTAATGTATATTATATATTGAATTTGATTGAATGTATTATTAAATAGGATATAGGTATATTATGTAAGCTATGAAATAAAATATAAAATAAAAATTATAAAAGTTAAAAACCAGAAAAAAAAAGTATAAAAATATAAAAACTGAATAAAAACATGCATAAAGTATATAAATCATAAAAAAATGTAAATAGATATATTAGATTTAATAGTCAACCTAAAATTTATAGGAAATTAGTTGTAAATTGAATAAAGATGAATTTTTGAATTAAATAAAACTGAGTTCTAGGTAGGTTTACATATGTCCACTACACTGTCTACCATATACAATGCCCATCCCATCCCAACCCCTCCCCTCCCTTTCCCCCAACCCAACCTGTCTCGCTACCAACCAGATGAGACGAGATATGAGGACTGTGACGCAATGGTGTGAGAGATGAGACACACGGCACAGGAAGATGGCACTCACTGCACTGGATGAGTGTGAAGAGAATGTGTACAATAACTGATTCACTGATGTGCACCATATTTTTCGTGAACGCACCATCTCTACAATGCATTGTATCTAACATGAATGCACACACAATTGCTGCTGACGCAATTTCTACAAAGCGTAATGAGTGATGATAAGAGATGCATTTTATCTACGATGTACAGTGACTATTGTGTATAATTCCTGATGTGCACAAAACTCTGATGTACACGAAACTCTCGTGTACACGAATATATGAGTGTAAATTTCTACAGTTCATCATCTATAAAAATTAATGTATAATATGTACAGTGTTATTCCAGTTACACTTATATGTACAGTAGCCAAATTTTCAACGTTGCATTATTTGTTAAGTTTTTTATGAAATATACCGTATGCATACCCCGGCATATCAGTTAGTTATACAAATTATACAAAGTAGCTATAGTATCTACTAGGCAATATAGTTGCATCAAATAAGTCTTTGTGGTGCAATATCGAATAAAACAGATTTTTTTTTCGAAATTAGGATTTAAAGTTAAATTTGTATAGTTTTACCTTGTAGGAAAAACTAAGGTGGGGGTAGTGTAAAGGGTCCAAAACTATCCTAGGACTGTGACACTTCCTATAGTTTTGTACTATTTTTATAGTAAACACCTAGTAGGACGGAACTTTAAAAGCCAAATGTATTGAACCGAAAGCTGTTCACTAATAGAATACAGCTGACCAAAGAAGGTTATTAAAAGTCTAATAAACATAGTGCATAGCTCTATCTGTTACGCTGTCATAAATAGGAGTGATATATTAAACCATGTAAGTGTTTATTTGTTATGATCGTTAATTAATTGATTATAGTTTGTTAACATGATTATTTATAGTTGAGTGATAATTTATTTTACATATTTTCTTTATTGCCATTTATTTCATTTGTGTATTTTTATATTACAGCTGGTCCCCATTTATCCCTACCCCATTTATCCCTACCCCATTTATCCCTACCCCATTTATCCCTACCCCATTTATCCCTACCCCATTTATCCCTACCCCATTTATCCCTACCCCTTTTATCCCTATCCCTATTTACCTATATGGTAAATCCCTAATCCTATACGGATATACCCCTTTCCCTATCTTGCCTACCCTTAGTATTCCCATGCCTAATTATCCTCCACCTTCACAAACAAATAATAGTTATTCTTTATTTAGTCATTACCTATCATCCAAATTAAATAGCTGCATTTCGAATCCTTTTATTTAACCCCTTTCATACGTGAGATCTCAGTACACCCATATAGGAATAGATTAAATAGAAACATAGTAACTAACAAATCGATCACAAGATAAGGCCAATCAATAGTAGAATAATATTAGAACCTGGGTTATACTGATTTCCCACCACAACAGTTCACAGAATAGGGAAGTAACAACATCTTATAGGGCTGGTAAAGGCACAGTATACAGAATAGGGAAGTAACAACATCTTATAGGGCTGGTAAAGGCACAGTATACAGAATAGGGAAGTAACAACATTTTATAGGACTGGTAAAGGCACAGTATACAGAATAGGGAAGTAACAACATCTTATAGGGCTGGTAAAGGCACAGTTCACAGAATAGGGAAGTAACAACATCTTATAGGGCTGGTAAAGGCACAGTATACAGATTAGGGAAGTAACAACATCTTATAGGGCTGGTAAAGGCACAGTACACAGAATAGGGAAGTAACAACATCTTATAGGGCTGGTAAAGGCACAGTACACAGAATAGGGAAGTAACAACATCTTATAGGGCTGGTAAAGGCACAGTACACAGAATAGGGAAGTAACAACATCTTATAGGGCTGGTAAAGGCACAGTTCACAGAATAGGGAAGTAACAACATCTTATAGGGCTGGTAAAGGCACAGTTCACAGAATAGGGAAGTAACAACATCTTATAGGGCTGGTAAAGGCACAGTTCACAGAATAGGGAATGATATGGCAATTGAAACATTTATTTTGAAAATATTATAAACATTTGACAATAAGAGAAATAATATGTATCCAGTGTTTTCATTGTCAAACTAATATTCTTGAATGCAATAATCATTTACGTTTATGTATCTAGAGTTTTATTTATCAAACAAATATTAAACTAGGCAATAATCTATAGGTATATGAGTATGTATAAGTATTGTCTTTATCAAACTAATTCAAATTCAATTTGTTTATAAAAAATATTCCATTAGGCAATAATCATATACATGCTTGCATCCAGTATTTTAATTATCTCTTCTTATAAATATAGACCATTGAGTTCTTATATATAAAGTATGTATAACAAACACACTCAAGAAATATATTTATATATACAATATACATATATATATATATAAATATGGTATATTCCACCCCGGTATATTCAACACCGGTATATTCCACCCCAGCTATATTCCACCCTATGTTTAGATGGCCATTTGTTAAATACTGCGTAGTCATGAAGAAATAATTCAGACGATATCCTGAGACATTTGGACAATATTTAGAGGTAGCTCAAGTCAATTGAAATTGTATCCTAATAGACAAAAACACAAATATTCATAATATGACAGCTTATTTCAAAGTTTACATGTTGAGTAAGTCAATATTAATTCCTTTTTAACATGAAACTGCAGTATATGTTTGTTACAACAATGGTTGGGATAGGTGTGGAGGGGTTCGGCTGACAGAAACAACTCCTTTAATGTGTTCACTTTTTGCATGCTTATAAGACTCTGTTTTGGATACTAGGACATAAACTCGCTTGGCCAGGATCTCTCCATGTAAAAAAAAGGAAATAACCTCCCAAGTCTTCAAACCCTGTGCAATAATCCCCACCTTGCATATCAAAAACCTCCAGGTAAAAAAAAAACATGTAAAATACCACCCAGTGTAAAAATTCCTTCGGTCAAAAACCATTTTACACCACTATTACTCGAAGTCGAAATACCAAATTCAAAATAAAATTAAAATTACAAGAAGTACGGAATGACATCATTTCACAGTTAATATCGCTGTTGCGTTGGCGATAATGGAGAAAATCAGCTTGTGATTGAAAATCTAAATACCTCAACTGATAATCGAGCATTCACAAAGCCTTTCTTTCTGCTGTTCTATCACACTTGTAGGGGAAAATAAACCGCTTTTGATTGATCAACAAAAGGCTTAATTTACTACAGTGAAAATACAAGTTACTTAGAATTATATAAAATATTAATAAATGATTAATATTTATAAATAACCAAACCTGACCCGTAAAGTGGGGTGGAATAAACCGGGGTTGAATATACCGGGGTTGAATGTACCTGGGTGGAATATACCGGAGTGGAATGTACCTGGGTGGAATATACCGGAGTGGAATGTACCTGGGTGGAATATACCGGACACCATAAATATATATATACATATTTTTTTACCGTTTACTATTGAAATCCCGTTATTTCTAACAGGGGAGCACACTAGTCAGCTAATATTTCAGCATTTAATAATGACATGGTCAGACTGTAGCTTCACCTGTCCTAAATCAGTGAGCTAAGTGATGGTGATTACCGACTGGACTAATTAGTTGATGTCGAGAGCAGAACTCAATTGGTGAGCGAGCGCAATCACTGCGCTCAAATTAGCGTAAAAATCCATTATTACGCCATGCATATTGCATGCGCTGCCAGCCCGCGTATGGTAAGTGAAAATCTCGAATTTTATCCGAATTTCAGAAAAAATTGATGCAATGAATGAATATGTTATCGAATGTTGTTTACCTTATTTTATTTGTATCGTTTTATTTAAGCTTATGATTTAATTACATTATACTTGTTTTCAATTGAAAAATATCGTCTATTTGAATAAAAAATCATTTTTAAATATACCCTTATTGTGTTTGTGTTTCGTACGTACGTTTTACCTTTTTTCACACTCGTTATACGGGTTATAGAAACTATATAAAATGATGAAGACGCTATTATGTTAATAAATTCAATAGAAATTGAACCTTATGAAAAATAAAATGGAGTATAACTTCAGTAGAATAAAAAAATTAGAAAACAATGAGTATAAGAATATATATTTTAGAATAATATTATCATATTTTCGCACGGGTCACACTATAGTGTTCAATCAACATACTGAACACAGATCAACAATATATGGTACATATGTATTATTTATCCGCGCCACTTTATTCCCATCGCAATTCACATAAATTGTAGCGATGGCGTCACTCGAAGCAACAGCTGGGTAGCCTCGCTCATCGCCAATTTTATCGTGAGCAATATCTAGCGTTGCGAACTGCTCCCTCCCGCCCGCCCGCCCGCCCGCCGACTCTGCCTGCCGTCAATAAAAAGAAGCAATAAAGCGCCTCGTCGGGCGCGACGTCCTCCGACTCGTCACAATGTCAATTCGATCCGACGAGTGTGTTAATGAAAACTTTTCTTCATAATGATCACAGTGGGTAAATGTCGTAGAGAGTCGTTCAAGCGAAGGAAGGCCTGCAGATGAAGATATTGGATTGTGTTACGCAGCAATACGACTAAATTGTTTTTGGGATTAGCTCTATCCTGCACTCCTAACCTTCAGATATTGCAGCGACAAAACTCCTTCATATTGGCAACAATGTGCTAAATTTCTTTTAAATGGCATACGAAAAAAATTGAGATACAAGATATGTGCTTTACTTAGATTTTTTTTTTGTATGTAGGGTAAGTTACGAATTATCGGTCAGTTCCACATCTTCGGTCATATAAGAAAAAAAAATATTATTTAATTTTAATTGGTATCCATGATACCTGCAGATATCATGGATATTAGTTTTTCTTATATGACCGAAGATGTGGTACTGACCGATAATTCGTAACTTACCCTAATTATGCAAACAGCTTTTACAGAGTGTACCATTAATTTCATTATTTTTTTAAACTATTATTCTCAATCTCAAACTCACACGCTTCTTACGCTGAGACCTATAATAGCTAAACACGCTGCGAATTCTAGCGCACAATATTTGCTAGATAACGATAGAATACGCTAGATGGCGCTAGAATTCTCTAGATACCGCTAGAATTTGATCTCCTATCTCAAACATCAGTAGCATAGGGAGGACGTTTGTTTCCTCACTAATACAAATCTGGGAGCAGTGATAAAATGGGCAAATGCAGAGGATTGACTTTACCGACGCTATGAGTTACATCTAGAACTTTTTATTGCCATCGCATTGTTTTAACAAGGAAATGGCAAAGATATTTGCATGGGACACACGTGGAGGATAGGGCTTGGTATATTAGAGTACAGGTGAGAATTTTACAGGGAATGTATTGTTACAATGTTTAACATATTGATATAATAGTGCATATGTTATAAAAATATTGATATAATACTTTAATAATTTAATCAGGATAACACCTTTTATATAGTCAATTATGCTAAATAATTATAGTTTTTTTTCATATTAGAAATGTTCAATGAAAAAGGATAGACTATAAAGATTTTAAACTTATGATAAATTCTATTGTATTTTTGTCTAATCATTTATTGTCGTAGAGAAAGGATCTTTTTATCATCGATTGCAATCACCGATAAAAAACGGACAATTAGAGATTATAATTTTCAATATTCCCCTTTGTTTTTCCCTGGAAAATTTGTAACTCCAAAGAAATTCAAAACTGAATCAATAAATAATTCTTTATGACTTATCATTAAATAAAAAAATTTTATCCATAACAATCCAATGAAGAATAAAGGATGTAGAATAAAAGAATGCAGAATAAAATGATGTAGAATAAAATGGTGTAAATAAAATGATGTAGAATAAAAGGATGTAGAATAAAATTATGTAATATAAAAGGATGTAGAATACAAGGATGAAGAATAAAAAGATGTAAAATAAAAGGATGTAGAATAAAATGATGTAGAATAAAAGGACGTAGAATAAAAGGACGTAGAATAGAAGGATGTAGAATAAAAGAATCTAGAATAATAGGATGTAGAATGAAAGGATGTAGAATAAAATAATGTAGAATAAAAGGATCTAGAATAAAAGGATGTAGAATAAAATGATGTAGAATAAAAGGACGTAGAATAGAAGGATGTAGAATAAAATGATGTAAATAAAAGGATCTAGAATAAAAGGATGTAGAATAAAAGGATGTAGAATAAAAGGATCTAGAATAAAAGGATGTAGAATAAAAGGATGTAGAATAAAAGGATGTGGAATAAAAGGATGTAGAATAAAAGGATGTAGAATAAAAGGATGTAGAATAAAAGGATGTAGAATAAAAGGATGTAGAATAAAATGATGTAGAATAAAATGATGTAGAATAAAAGGATGTAGAATGAAATGATGTAGAAGAATAAAATGATGTAAAATAAAATGATGTAGAATAAAATGATGTAGAATAAAAAAATGTAGAATAAAAAGATGTAGAATAAAATGATGTAGAATAAAAAGATGTAGAATAAAAGGATGTAGAATAAAAGGATCTAGAATAAAAGGATCTAGAATAAAATGATGTAGAATAAAAGGATGTAGAATAAAAGGATGTAGAATAAAAGGATGTAGAATAGAAAGATGTAGAATAAAAGGATCTAGAATAAAATGATGTAGAATAAAAGGATGTAGAATAAAAGGATGTAGAATAAAATGATGTAGAATAAAATTGATGTAGAATAAAATGATGTAGAATAAAAAAATGTAGAATAAAAAGATGTAGAATAAAATGATGTAGAATAAAAAGATGTAGAATAAAAAGATGTAGAATAAAATGATGTAGAATAAAAAGATGTAGAATAAAAGGATGTAGAATAAAAGGATCTAGAATAAAAGGATCTAGAATAAAATGATGTAGAATAAAAGGATGTAGAATAAAAGGATGTAGAATAGAAGGATGTAGAATAAAAGGATCTAGAATAAAATGATGTAGAATAAAAGGATGTAGAATAAAAGGATCTAGAATAAAATGATGTAGAATAAAAGGATGTAGAATAAAAGGATGTAGAATAAAAGGATGTAGAATAAAAGGATGTAGAATAGAAGGATGTAGAATAGAAGGATCTAGAATAAAAGGATGTAGAATAAAAGGATGTAGAATAAAATGATGTAGAATAAAAAGACTGTCCTTTAAAGATACTGTAAAAAATATCCCAATGTTACACCTCGTACCTAATACCCCGTAGAATTCATTGTTTGTCTCTCCATATCTTCTGAGCAGTTTTCAATTTTCTCTGGAAAATTTGACGACAGCGTTTCACGTGTCATTGCACGCACCGAGAAAATTAGAAAACTTGGACAGAGATGATGCCACGGCTGATAAATGATATCTGATTTATATTTTAAACTTTCCTCAAATTGATGGTAGTTTGAAGTCATCATCATGAAAGTTATTCTTTGGGATATACTGCAGATAGGGAGGAATTTGGAGGTGATGTAGTTAGGGTGAGTTACGAATTATCGGTCAGATCCACATCTTCGGTCATATAAGAAAAATGATATGATAATAAACACTTTTTTTTATTATAATTGGAATCCATGATACCTACTGGTATCATGGAAGAAACGATTGAAGAAGAAAACGAAAAAAAAAATCGAAAGAAAAATATTTTTCTTTACTTGCAGGTAATGGATACAAATTATAATTAAATAATAATTATTTTGTCATTTTTTTATATGACCGAAGATGAGTAACTGACCGATAATTCGTAACATACCCTATATAGCTAGGTTAACTTGTTCAAAGTTGCTATCACAAAATTATTATTGTCGGCTGAACGGTGAAAAGTATCCATTATAAAAAGTCTAATTATAGTCTAACCTCCTTCGTCGGACATTCCCTACAATAATGTCTGTAATTTATGACATTTTACAATAAAATCAATAAGTTCAATAGTACCATCAATAGAATAGCTATCAGTTCTATAGTACCATCAATAGAATAGCTACCAGTTCAATAGTACCATCAATAGAATAGCTACCAGTTCAATAGTACCATCAATAGAATAGCTATCAGTTCTACAGTACCATCAATAGAATAGCTATCAGTTCATTAGTACCATCAATAGAATAGCTATCAGTTCAACAGTACCATCAATAGAATAGCTATCAGTTCTATAGTACCATCAATAGAATAGCTATCAGTTCTATAGTACCATCAATAGAATAGCTATCAGTTCAATAGTACCATCAATAGAATAGCTATCAGTTCTACAGTACTATCAATAGAATAGCTATCAGTTCTACAGTACCATCAATAGAATAGCTATCAGTTCTACAGTACCATCAATAGAATAGCTATCAGTTCTACAGTACTATCAATAGAATAGCTATCAGTTCTACAGTACCATCAATAGAATAGCTATCAGTTCTACAGTACCATCAATAGAATAGCTATCAGTTCTACAGTACTATCAATAGAATAGCTATCAGTTCTATAGTACCATCAATAGAATAGCTATCAGTTCTATAGTACCATCAATAGAATAGCTATCAGTTCATTAGTACCATCAATAGAATAGCTATCAGTTCTACAGTACCATCAATAGAATAGCTATCAGTTCTACAGTACTATCAATATAATAGCTATCAGTTCATTAGTACCATCAATAGAATAGCTATCAGTTCTACAGTACCATCAATATAATAGCTATCAGTTCATTAGTACCATCAATAGAATAGCTATCAGTTCTATAGTACCATCAATAGAATAGTTATCAGTTCAATAGTACCATCAATAGAATAGCTATCAGTTCAATAGTACCATCAATAGAATAGCTATCAGTTCTACAGTACCATCAATAGAATAGCTATCAGTTCTACAGTACCATCAATAGAATAGCTATCAGTTCTACAGTACTATCAATAGAATAGCTATCAGTTCTACAGTACCATCAATAGAATAGCTATCAGTTCTACAGTACCATCAATAGAATAGCTATCAGTTCTACAGTACTATCAATAGAATAGCTATCAGTTCTATAGTACCATCAATAGAATAGCTATCAGTTCTATAGTACCATCAATAGAATAGCTATCAGTTCTATAGTACTATCAATAGAATAGCTATCAGTTCTATAGTACCATCAATAGAATAGCTATCAGTTCTATAGTACCATCAATAGAATAGCTATCAGTTCATTAGTACCATCAATAGAATAGCTATCAGTTCTACAGTACCATCAATAGAATAGCTATCAGTTCTACAGTACTATCAATGTAATAGCTATCAGTTCATTAGTACCATCAATAGAATAGCTATCAGTTCTATAGTACCATCAATAGAATAGCTATCAGTTCTATAGTACCATCAATAGAATAGCTATCAGTTCTATAGTACCATCAATAGAATAGCTATCAGTTCTATAGTACCATTAATAGAACAGCTATCAGTTCTACAGTACCATCAATAGAATAGCTATCAGTTCTACAGTACCATCAATAGAATAGCTATCAGTTCTACAGTACCATCAATAGAATAGCTATCAGTTCTACAGTACCATCAATAGAATAGCTATCAGTTCTACAGTACCATCAATAGAATAGCTATCTAGAAACAATTTACAGAAACTTTCAGAAACTTTCAAACTAACTTAGTTGCAGGACATCAACGGGAAAAAAACTCCAGATTGGAAAATATTTGGCAACAGTGTGCAAACTGAAAATAGTGAAAGGTATAATCTATATCAATATTATTATAAAATGAACAGTTAAAAGTAAATTAATAAGATAGTGTGAATTAACTGAGTGTGTTCATCAATACATATTGTAGTAATGGTAATTTTAAAGTATTAACATAGATTCCTAGTAAAGCAGTATAACTGCTAAATAAAATTTCAATATTTTTGGCATTTTTAACTAGAATCGCTACCAATGGAAAACATACACAGTACTGATGAATAAAATGAATCACGTTACATATTATTTCCTACAAAAAGAAGGAATATATGAAATATACAATATGGGCCACAAAAATGCTTCTGCTTTTTCAAATACTTGTAAATCGTTAGCCAATGGACGAAAAAACTGTATCTTGGTCTCTTTTTCTCCACCTCTTATTGTACTATTAACAAGTAAAAACTGTTTTTAACTGATGGACATAGTTTAAGAACAGGTAAGCAAAGAGTGAGGGTGACTATTTTAGCTCTAAGAATAACCTTCGCGCAATGACAAAAATAATCACCCTCACTTTTTGCTTAACTGTTCTTAAACTATGTCCATCAGTTTAAAATTGTTTTCACCAGTTAATAGTACAATAAGAGGCGGAGAAAAAGAGACCAAGATACAGTTTTTTCATCCATTGGCTAACGATTTATAAGCATTTGAAAAAGCGGAAACATTTTTGTAGCCCATACTGTCTATACTCTACATTCATATTCTCCAACTTTTATTTATCTTCTCAGGGCAACACACTTGGTCAGAGGCAAAGACATCGTTAATAAGCCCCTTTAGTGTGAGTTTTCACGCTACTTGATGATTTCAATATGTTGTCAAATATCACACAGGGAAGAAGGTTATCATCTTCTAGATCCTACAAAACATAAACTCCAGAATATAGATCCTACAAACAAGCTCTATCTCCTTCACGTCCCATTGCGTATTATGGCACTCTCTATCTAAATAATTTGAAGTCTCTCACCATAACTTACGATAATTTACCTTAAAATATGCCATCACTTCACCTTTTTTGGGGTACGTGAATATTGTCGTTTTTCAGCAAAGTTGAAAGGACAGCAGGTAAGGATGTTTCATTTTAAACCACAGCCATATTTCACAAGATAGCAAAACATAAACACTATTGAAAATGCATAAACAGGAGAGAACTCCAATAGATAAATAAGCACTGTCTTATCTCTTACTATTTAGTGTGCGAAAGAAGATATATATAGTGTAGCATGGGGTGCAAAGTAGGCTTAGTTACGAGCTATCGGACACTGACACATTTTCGTTCATAGAAAAATATATTATAACAGATTAACTAGTTATTTGAATTGGTATCCATGATACCTGCAGCTAGGTATCATGGATACCATTTAAACTAGAACAGGCACTCGTAGAGCGCATACCTTCACCGCCGCTACATTTTTTGTCCATTTTAACCTTTGATAATTTGAGTGAATTCTTTTTTGAGTTATGCGAATAACCAGATGACAAATAAATTCCGGTTAAAACATTACCTTCTGCAATTTTGTGGAGAAACTATCGAGTTAAAATGTTAAATTGAATTTATAATAGAAATACAAATCATATAATTAATGATAAAGTTTTTAATCAATTCCCCATATGTGTAGCAAAAGATGATACAGCAATTAGGTAGACTTATCAGATAAACAATTCAGATAAATAGTGATACAAATGATATGACAACTTACAAAGGTTTCAATCACACCCCTATATGTATCTATAGGTGATATACAGCAGTTAGGTAGAGATTTGCAAACAGGTGCAGGCAATGTTTACAAAGGTTTCCCCTCGCATATATTTCACGCCAAACTATTTAGGAAGACTGGCAGTGCGCCAGCCGAATAATTTGCTCAGTTTGCCGCAATTTGGGAAGTTTTAGGAAGTTCTTTGCGTAGAGAATAGTAGCGGTGGGGCGGTAGAATCAGGAGCATCGAAGCTCCCTGTCGCGACACACTCACACTCATCGTCAAACTTGCTAATTAATTATACCTATTGGAGCGGTTAAGATATTCAAGGCTAAGCATTTGAAATCTAATTCATGTAATTCGTTACTCATTAGAGAAAAGGATATGGTGGGCCCACTGAAGATTGAACAGGGGTCTACCAAAATCTTCCATGGTGACAAAATATTTCCATCTAAACTAACGATATGTCTGAGAGAATCGACTGTTCATCAATCTTTGATGAGAGGACAACTTGTTTAATTTTCTATGGCCCCTCCATAACTCTCTCTTCCATGCCCCACCATATCTCTCTCTTCCATGGCCCCACCATAACTCTCTCTTCTATGGCCCACCATAACTCTCTTTTCTATGGCCCCACCATAACTCTCTCTTCCATGCCCCACCGTAAGGGCAATGTCACACGAGCGTTTTTTCACAGCGTTTTTGACTCTGAGGAAATTATTGTTAAACCCATTTCATAGGACGATTTTGGAACGTTGAAAACGCTCGTGTGACAGGACCCAACTCTCTCTTCTATAGCCTTAACTCTCTCTCTCTCTCTCTCTCTCTCTGGATAGCTGCTCACCATTATTTCACTATCACTCTTCACGATCTCCACAGAAGTTCTTTGATAACAAGAGTCTTGCGTTCTTTCATTTTAGGTAGAACATGGAAATAGGTAGAACATGGAAATAGATAAAACATGGAAATAGATAAAACATGGAAATAGGTAGAACATGGAAATAGATAAAACATGGAAATAGATAAAACATAGAAATAGATAAAACATGGAAATAGATAAAACATGGAAATAGATAAAACATGGAAATAGATAAAACATGGAAATAGATAAAACATGGAAATAGATAAAACATAGAAATAGATAAAACATGGAAATAGATAAAACATGGAAATAGATAAAACATGGAAATAGATAAAACATGGAAATAGATAAAACATGGAAATAGATAAAACATGGAAATAGATAAAACATGGAAATAGATAAAACATGGAAATAGATAAAACATGGAAATAGATAGAACATGGAAATAGATAAAACATGGAAATAGATAAAACATGGAAATAGATAAAACATGGAAATAGATAAAACTTGGAAATAGATAAAACATGGAAATAGATAGAACATGGAAATAGATAAAACATGGAAATAGATAAAACATAGAAATAGATAAAACATGGAAATAGATAAAACATGGAAATAGATAAAACATGGAAATAGATAGAACATAGAAATAGATAAAACATGGAAATAGATAAAACATGGAAATAGATAAAACATGGAAATAGATAAAACATGGAAATAGATAAAACATGGAAATAGATAAAACATGGAAATAGATAGAACATAGAAATAGATAAAACATGGAAATAGATAAAACATGGAAGTAGATATTAAATTGCCCTTTTCCTATAGGATTGATAGTAAATTATCACCTATTTTCTAAGTAGATGAGGCTTGTTAATAAACTTATCCCATAGGGCAAAATAAGTCTCCGGGTTCTTTAACAATTATTTGTATTTCTTAACTTGAAGAGACTTGGAGGTAATTGATTGAATTCTATTAAACTGACAAATGACTAAACGGTAAAAGTTTTTAGGAAGTAAATTAAACACAAGGAAGTTTTAAATGGGTGTACTTATATTAAAGTTCGAATAGTACAGAGTTCTAAGACTTACGCACAAGTCTTTAAATAACACAACACAAGTTTTAAATAAACTAGCGGTTGAGTAAACTTAAGGGTTTAAAATAAACAAGGGTCTGAGTTGCCAACTCACGAAACCCGTGGATGGACAAGTCCGACCAGACTTGGTCCGACCAACCAGTCTTCAAGAGACCATCGCGAACTATGAACACTTTAGTTAGGTGCCAATGGTATTTAAAGGATGAACTGGAGAGTCCAACCTTCCAGTGAGTGAATAAACTTCTGTTAAGGTACTGATAGTACTTTTCAAAGATGTTTTTCTACTCACTGCAGATAGAAATAACACACAATGCATTATTCAAATTTAACACGCTAGTGGTAATGGCTTTCTATACGATTAACATATAGATCGATCAGATTTACTAATAGTTCATTTTAGTGAAACCTGATTTACTAATAAACATCCAAATTTAAGCATACTATTTCAGAGTCCTGTTTAACCTATACATGATCAGAAATGTTACAAGTTCCTAACTATTAATTAAGTATTTCAATTAGAATAATTGAAGTACTTACTTAATTCTTTTTAAATTAATTAAGTATTAATTTCAATTCTATCTATAGAAAAAGAACTCAATATTCTAAGTTGTATAACTGATTTACAAAGTTCATGAAGTTATATAACTTAGTACAAATTATAAAGTTATATTCTGAGTTACAAGTTATAGCTCTGGGTTACAAGTTATAAAGTTATGTTCTGAAGTTACAAGTTCAAAGCTATTCGTTTATAATTATATTCGAGCTCCTAGCGAGAATAACATGACCATAAATTTAAATAGCATTTCCTTCTAATGAACAGTGTACAAGATTAAAAGGATTATGTCTGATTAAATGATTATCAAATTATAGAAATTGAAAGATTAAGTAAAGATACAAGTTCAGCGTATTAACAATCTTTCTATTGTTAATATCACTCCCCCCTTCATGTTTCAACCGACTTGTCGGTTGAATTTCAATTTCTAAACCCTTATTATCGAAATCCAATCGAAAAATATCCTAAGAAATTTCGAACAACACTCGGAAAACATCCTATGAAATTTCTTAAAATTTCTAAGTCCGAAACACAAATTATATCTATTAAAACAAAAGAAATTTAATCACTCGATTCATGTATTATGAATTTCAGATTAAAATTTGATCTGCTAAATAGATCAGTCTTTTCATCATAAAATTTGTGTGTACAAAAATATGATGACAAGACAATTCCTATCATATAAGTAATCATGAATTCTACCTCTGGTCAAGATATTAAATCAAAATAGAGTGAAAATTTATAAGTTATTCTACTCATATTCAGAAACATACATCAAAAATATATTTTCATTTTATGGAATTTATTTAACTAATAAAGATATTCAAATATCTAACCTTGTTTATAATTATTCAAAATTGAACCTGAAATCCCATTTCATCCAGTTCTAAAATTTCAAAACATGAAACATCAAATTATGAATCTCAAATTCAAGTTGAACAATCATAAAACTTCAATCTATAACTGCTAAATTTATATTTTAATTTTTTTTAATAAAAGTAACCATTTCCTTTCTAAAAATTAAATATTTATGTTCTCAATTCTTAAACATTTAAATGGAAATAGTATCCAGGTGAATGTCTAGTCATTGAAAACACCCTTAAAGTTTTTCTTCAAAATCTAAAGTTCGTTTAATACTTTACTGCAATATAGTCCAACTATAAACATCTTACTTTCATTCAAGAACCAAAATTATAATGCTTACAAATAAGATTATCAATAAAATCTAAGCATACGATTATAATATATCTACTATTATTATATCTTCTACTTCAAGCATCGTAATTTGAAACGTTGGAAATAAAGTTAAGTGATTTTCAAATGAAATTAATTTCAAAATCAATAGAGATTAATTACTTTTCATATTTCCAATGAATATAATCTATAATCAATAGAACTTAGTTAACTTTTATATCTCAAATGAATATAAGCTATAGTCAATAGAACTTAGTTAACTTTTATATCTCAAATGAATATAAGCTATAGTCAATAGAACTTAATTAACTTTTATATCTCAAATGAATATAATCTTACATCAAAGTCGAAACTTCATTATAGTTTATTCTAATTCCAAAATATTCATTTCAAAATATATGAGTATAACTAAATTCGTTATTACTTATCTTAAACTTCTCTTTTCTTAAACTATGGTTATATATGTTATGTAATATCATATGAGCTATATTATTGGTTAGTATTCATCTATACTATTGTTAGCTTTACATAACTTATTTTTATTCGTATTGAATAAACATATTCAGATTTCGTTTAAAATATTCAATGAAATTAAAAGTTACTTTAAATCAAATGTTCAACTTCGAAATCTGTAAACTATCAAATGAAATCTTAAGTAATCCTTTAAAGAATTAATTTTCAAATAAACATCGATGATTAAATGCTCATAACCTGAATGTTTCAATATAAGCAATTAATATATAAACTTTCTTTAAAGTAAATTCAAAGTATAGAAATCTAAGATAATTGGACTAAAGTAATAATCCAAAATTTAGAATAATAAGATCAAGGTGAAATGATCTAAATGTGTCGGTACCATCAGAGAAGACTTCTCAAAGTAGGTACATGAGAGTTGAAGCCCCCATGTTCATTCTCCTCCTTCAGAATGAATGGTTCCCTCAGGTTATCGGGCATTGGTTTGTGACGTCACCAAGTATGACTGCGAAGTCGTCACCAAGTATGATTGTGAAGTCATCATCAAGTATGACTGTGAAGTCATCATCAAGTATGACTGTGAAGTCATCACCAAGTGTGCTCCACTGCTCAGCCTTCTCGTCACTAGGCGTAGCTCGGCTTATCCTTTTCGGATCAACAAGTTACTGGTGTTGGATTGTTCCAACATCTGGTTTGTTATTGCTCTGCTCCAGTTTCTCGAGAGATGTTTTTCAAGTTTTGGGAATAAAATAAATCAGCATTAATTTAAGTATAATTAGGATTATATTTTTACCTAACTATTACTTTTTAGACTTACAGTTGAAGGATATTACTTATTTTACATTGCTAAAACATGATTGTTTTAATTATTTCCAAAATTTTGTACAATGATTCTACAAAATTCTTTAATATTATAGTATTGTTATAATCCTTCAAGTAATATTATAGTTTGATAATATATATCTCACATAACAATTATTTCAAACATACCTCATTCAGTTTACAATACATATTCCTATTATTATAAAACTGTAAAGAAGGGGTTAGTTTATATATATAACATATTTTTCACTTAAAACTAGGTTCATGAAAATCTTGGACACAATCAAAACTGTTATGTTTCTTTTTATTGTTACGTTACTTTACAAGATTTTCACTTATAGTGATAAATTCATAGTAAAATTAAGTAATTCACCTTCAACCGATGTCTTGCCCATAACGTCAGATCGTCAGATGGATGGGGTTCATTGCTTTTGGTTAGCCTCCTTTACGTGTGTTTCTGCAATTACAGGTGAACTTTACTAGCTTATACAAGAAACTTACATCTTACATAGATTATTTATCTACCATTACATTACATTTCATCAATAATTATAAGTGTTAGTCAACATAATTTTCTTAATTACTCTTAACTTACAAACACACAGTTATTTATACATATATATTTTATGTTTCACTAAACATCAATGCATTATATATATATAATTTACATTTCTTTAAACATCAGTGTATATTGTAGTTACCCTGAAGAGTTAATGCTATTGATCTAACCATTGAAAGAAATTAATTGAACACAAACTATGTCGTTTTTTAGCTTTTCATTATATTTCGTTATGTTCCTTTTATAATCATAAATTCTCGTACAGAATTAAATCTCATTATATTTTTTCATTTGCTTTAACTCAAGTTTAATGTATTCATTTACTTTTTCAAGTAATAATTTAAATATCATCAAGATTCTTGCTATCATTAAACTCAATACTCAAAAATATTTTCGTAATTCCCATTTATCATTAAAGAGCCTTTTACTCTTATTTCAGTATCATTAAACTTCTCAACAGTTTTCTTTATATTGAATCCATACATTATTTATTAAATTATTTAACTGTCCCTTTTAAACTCAAACTTTTTAATTACATTTAAGCTGCTATACTGAGTTTAATTAATAAATTCATTTATTTTTAAGAAATAAAACCGTTCTATTCAATCACTTTTATTATTTACGATTTCATTTTAACCACCTTTTATACTCATGTAAAATCAACTACATTCATTCCTTTACAAATCTGGAAATATTACGGTTCCCCCTTGAAATTTTTCTTTAGAAGAAGATTTTCTTCTCAGGGTATTTTCTGTACTCTGGTTGACCTTTGAATCTGCAATTACTGTTTTCTCTTAGTAATATTTACCCTTACAGTTTAGAATGAATATTATTTATGTATTAGGAATATCCCTTTTTTTTCAAATATCAAAATATAATTAATTATACATCTTGATTTATAACTTTCTAATATATTTATCTCACAATTCCATGTATAATCACACTTAATTACACTTCAATCCATTATTGTAATCTTTTTTTGGGGTCTAATTTTATTCTTCATTCTGAGAGGAATAAATAGAATGTTCGCCTAACTTATGTTTGGAAATTCTTTAGGGTCTATTTTATTCTTCATTCTGAGAGGAATAAATAGAATGTTCCCCTTAAGATTGGATCAAACATTTCCTTGGTTATATATTTATATATTATCATATATAAAAGTTTTAACGAACTATCTTTTTCAGCAATTATTTTATATATCATTGTACATAAACATTAGAATTTAAGTACATGTATATTATATTGCATGTTTTCATTATTCATTATACATTCAATAATATTCGACTATTTATTTAGAATTCATTTCTAAATTTATATATCAAGAATTCAGTATCTTTATTTTAATTAACAAGTACAAACATTTTTATTTATCATCTTGAAATCAAAAATTCAACATAAAATATTACACTTCTATTATAAATAAAAGAATTCAAATTAAATGTGAAATAATATTTATTAAAATATTTGCTTCGTATCTTGTTATCATTCAAATCATTCGTTAAACTCTCCATTTGTTATGGTGTTTCAAATATTAGTTCCTGCTACATCTTGGATTGTATAACAATACAGTTCATAGAGAACAGTAGATTGATTTACTGCATGTCATTTAATTATAAATAACTATTAATTCTTATTCATACATTGTTCTTACAGGTTCTAATTCCCACACAAGTAATAACTTATATTACTTCAGTTCCTCAAATTTATCATATTATTAAATTATGATATTACACTTATTTCATGACATTAATTCCATGATTTTATTTCGACGAAGAACCTGTAACTCATTTATTTATCAAACATTACAGTTATCATTAAAAGAAATCATCAAGAGCTCTCTTTCAAACTCATTTATTTATCAAATAATTAATTAAATAATTAATTATTAGTTCTCAGTAACCTATTGGAATAATCACATTAATTCCTATATCTTTTATTCTCCATATATTTCTCATTATTTTATTCATATTATATCCTTGCTATCGTCAACTATAGTGTTACTGACTGTACCACCTCGACTAATTTTAATAGCTCTGTTGACAATAACTTCCCACTTGAAAATTTACATCGCTTCCTTCAAGATTACGTTTAGTCTTGACTTTTTACTAGTCAACTATTATAAAATCAAGTTTCGTTATATTTTTACGTTAAGTTATTTTTACGTTAAGTTATATTTTTATATATATAACGTTTGCTATATTTTATACTTTATTAATAGAAAAATAGTCTTAAGATAATTGTTTTATCTCTTATACATTTATGTTCGATTGCTTGCATTTAATTCACTCTTCAAATCAAGTCTTACAATTTAATTATAAAATTCAGCAAATCTTTGCTCTTATAGTATTTTCTTTCTCAGAATTATCGTCTGACAAATACAATTGTCTGAATTCATATCGTTTTTTATACGATTATTTCGTTCATATGAACTAATCACCTATGTGATTATTTTAAGTTATTATTCGTCACTGGAATAATTACAACAACTTCTTATTTAACGGATAATTATAATTATTTAATTACGTTAAACAGTAACCTTTAATCAAATCAATTATTTCTTACTTTTAATTATTACAGGAATATAGTTTGAAACTAGATCACATATTGATTATTTAGTATCAAACCTACTTTTCCCCTCTATGTTACCACATATTACCCGATATTACATTAACTATGGTTAAGCAGTATTAACCTCTAGGTAACTTTAAATCTCTTCAAAAATATTTAATATACAATATTAATATCAAAATAGTCATTTAAATATTCAAGATATATATATATATATCTATATCATTCCTTGTCAATCCTTTAAAATGTTTCACTCTTTTTATACTGAGTCATACATCTGAGTTTAATATATTCGTTATATATTAATCTGACTCGATTATCTTTAATCACTGAAACGATTGACAAGTTCTTTTTTCAAATACTGCGATTATTACTATTTGAATAGGAATACATCATAATTATCAATTGACTTCATCCCTGAAAATTAGGTATGATTCGTTACATATGTACGTTACGTGCATATCATAGGTATTTCCGGTTTACCTGAAACCTTGTTTATTTTTATAAATATAAATTAACATTATAATTATCTATTAACTTCATCCCTGAAAATTAGGTATGATTTCGTCATATATGTACAATACATGCACATCTTAGGTATTTGCGGTTTTACCTGAAACCCTTTTTATATTTTATAATATCACAACTCAATGTTGTATCTTAGGTATTTGCAGTTTTACCTGAAACCCTTTTTATATTTTATAATATCACAACTCAATGTTGTATCTTAGGTATTTACGGTTTTACCTGAAACCTCGTCTATATTTTATAATATGACAACTCATTTGACTTTCACTGACTTAAAGGATGTTTTGACCCTATAGTCAGATATTCACATCCGTGACTGTACTTTCGGTATATTTCTATATGATATAACCGTTTCTTATGATATCAACTTTTCTCGATTTCATTTTCTCTTGATATTACCTACTAAATAAAACAGCGTAATTTATAATTTCCAAAGATTTTTATCGACGTTATTGCTTTTTAAGCCACAAACAATAAATATCATTTCATTAAAATATGCAAAATTAATGAAATACGAGAATGGGTTAATTACTTCCATTCCAGTACTAAAAATATGGAAAATTACCTCGTTAATATAAAATAGGTATATCGTTACTTTACCAAATTCACCTTTGGTTATTTACATGACAAATTCACAGGTTATAAGACCCATTTAATTTATCATCAACTTGGAATATTTTTATTCTCCTTATCTGTGAATATACAGTTACATATTCCATCTGTATCTCTATTTATGAGTACACAGGTTACTACTAATATATTTGCAACTATATTAGCTCATTTAAACATTGTTCTAATGTTTTTTACTTAATACTTTAAAAATTCATACTTTCAAAATAGTATTTTAAGTTCGTTCTCATCATTTGAACTTTCTCTCTAAGCTTCTTCGAAATTCTTATATACGATTTTCTGAATTACTTTATAATTATTTATTATAATTATACTTCGCCTTTTATAGGACAACAACAGTTATTTTGTTATATAACGTGCTTTCCACGTTATTTGCAATCTTCGCACATTTATACAACTTTCACTTTCTGAAACATACGTTCCATTAATTTTCAATGATTTTACTTATAGAATAATTATGCAAAATAAATTAGATCTAAATGTCGTTCTCAGTCAGATAATTATAAAGTACTGAAATACATGGTATTATTAGCCTATCAAAATGTAAATAGTTTTCACTATCCCGACACATCTAAAATATTCTATGCAATTAATATATTCCCAGATTCAATTATATCTGTTAAAAGTTTATTACCTTTAAATGATACACATTGACTAAAATTGTCATATCATCTTGCTTTTTACTAACTGCGCTATTTGAGGCTACTGGTCTTTGACACAACTTTTTACTCCACTATTTGAGACTATGATATAAATCTATCATTCCCCCAGGAATGTAGTGTCATAACTACACTTCATATTACTAGGAACCTTTGTGGCAGGTTGTAACTATTTGTGTCGTATTTTGGTGAAGCGATTCTTTATTACATACTACCTTATCTAACAAAACCTTTCAATATACACTGTAAAGATTAATAATTAGTAAAGATTAATAAAGACAATATAAAAATTTAAAAATACACAATACAAAAATATAAGTAGACATTATTATATTCTAGACACAAAATTCATTACAATATATTAACTTTAGGTTAAATAGTTAAATAGCATCACCTAATTTGCCTCTCGTTGTTTAGCTGCCTGTTTACCAGATGGTAGTGTAGATTATAAATCTCATGTAGGGTTGCCTCATAGCTCTCCTTTTTCTGGAGTCATTCGATTTCTTCTGTTCTCCCGTTTAGATTGTAGATTTCATGAAGTATTGCCTCGTAGCTCTCCTTTTTTCTACTTGCGATGTTTCTTGTCCTCTTCTTACTGCCTTTCCTTCGTAATCCCTTGGGTGATTACCACCAGATAAAGTGAGTTTCTGTCGCGATGTATTTTTGTCGCTGTTAGTACTTTGTCGCTGTTAGTACTTTGACGTTAGTACCTTCACTTAATTTGGCGTATCCGTGCTCAGCTCGAAGTTTGTGTTGCAGCTTGGATGATTGAGTTTATTTTACGCACCGCTCGTTTTATACTCAGCTCGAATTTTCTCACCGGTCTTTAGAATATTAATGGTATTCTGGAACAGTTTTTTACAGTTAACTGCTGTTAACTTGAAAAGTATCCTTTCACATGTCATGTGAATCTTTTCTGTTGCTTTTCCTTCCTTTTTTATGAAGTGCTGCAGGACTTCCGTATGTGAGTTGAAAGGGTGTGTTCTCCCATATGTGATGGAAGAGTGTGTTCTCCCATCGGCATTGTAGAGTTGCTCCCGTAATGTCCTTTTATCGGAAGGAGTGTGATTGGCTAGTTCACTCGCATTACATTCAATGCTTACCTAGTGATTAACACTGTATAACACTAGGGTTTCATAGTTCTGGTTTTGTACCCTTTTTATCACTGGATACACTGTCTTTCCAACTTTCCTTTTACTTCTCTAAAATCTTTAAACCATTTATATTAAGTCAGTTCTTTTCGTTAATAGATTCTAACCTCTTTTTTCCTCCCTCTTTTCTTCAAGACCGTTTGAAGATGCCAATATTAAATTGCCCTTTTCCTATAGGATTGATAGTAAATTATCACCTATTTTCTAAGTAGATGAGGCTTGTTAATAAACTTATCCCATAGGGCAAAATAAGTCTCCGGGTTCTTTAACAATTATTTGTATTTCTTAACTTGAAGAGACTTGGAGGTAATTGATTGAATTCTATTAAACTGACAAATGACTAAACGGTAAAAGTTTTTAGGAAGTAAATTAAACACAAGGAAGTTTTAAATGGGTGTACTTATATTAAAGTTCGAATAGTACAGAGTTCTAAGACTTACGCACAAGTCTTTAAATAACACAACACAAGTTTTAAATAAACTAGCGGTTGAGTAAACTTAAGGGTTTAAAATAAACAAGGGTCTGAGTTGCCAACTCACGAAACCCGTGGATGGACAAGTCCGACCAGACTTGGTCCGACCAACCAGTCTTCAAGAGACCATCGCGAACTATGAACACTTTAGTTAGGTGCCAATGGTATTTAAAGGATGAACTGGAGAGTCCAACCTTCCAGTGAGTGAATAAACTTCTGTTAAGGTACTGATAGTACTTTTCAAAGATGTTTTTCTACTCACTGCAGATAGAAATAACACACAATGCATTATTCAAATTTAACACGCTAGTGGTAATGGCTTTCTATACGATTAACATATAGATCGATCAGATTTACTAATAGTTCATTTTAGTGAAACCTGATTTACTAATAAACATCCAAATTTAAGCATACTATTTCAGAGTCCTGTTTAACCTATACATGATCAGAAATGTTACAAGTTCCTAACTATTAATTAAGTATTTCAATTAGAATAATTGAAGTACTTACTTAATTCTTTTTAAATTAATTAAGTATTAATTTCAATTCTATCTATAGAAAAAGAACTCAATATTCTAAGTTGTATAACTGATTTACAAAGTTCATGAAGTTATATAACTTAGTACAAATTATAAAGTTATATTCTGAGTTACAAGTTATAGCTCTGGGTTACAAGTTATAAAGTTATGTTCTGAAGTTACAAGTTCAAAGCTATTCGTTTATAATTATATTCGAGCTCCTAGCGAGAATAACATGACCATAAATTTAAATAGCATTTCCTTCTAATGAACAGTGTACAAGATTAAAAGGATTATGTCTGATTAAATGATTATCAAATTATAGAAATTGAAAGATTAAGTAAAGATACAAGTTCAGCGTATTAACAATCTTTCTATTGTTTTGAAATAGGTAGAATATGGAAACAGAAAGTGAGTTGCTACAATTTTATAAATTGAGAAATTCGTTAGTTATAGTTTTAAGTTGCAGCAGTACTCAATAAAAGCTTCTTGAGCGGTTTCATGTTCCAAGCATATTACTAGCATATTACAAGCATATTTTAAGCATCATCTTCTAACTATCATGCTCCAAGCATGTTTAAGCATGGTGTTCCAAGTATGTCCCGTACATCATCGGACTATACATGCCCCATGTTTGATGTACCAATCACCATATATTTCATTCTCATTTCTTTAGGTATGTACCCAGAGAGGGAATTATTGTGGAGCCATAGATGATTAAGTGAAGGCAAATAGGGTCAGGGTTCTATGCATCTAACACTCTGAGACTTATCCTCAGTCATATCTAGGGTTGGGACCATATGCTTTTAAAATCATGGATGCTGGAAATATTATAGACGTAGAGAATTAAAGAGAATTGAATGGTTCTAAACCAGCGGTATATAGTATTCGATATCATTTCATTTCGTCTGTGATATTATTAATCCTAAGATCTATGATTTTAAATGCATATTATCACAACCTTAGTCATATAATATGAAGGATTTATTTAGACAATAGACCCTTTATCCGCAAAATGTTAGATAGTTCCTTTACCCAAAAAATGAAGGAAATCTTATAATCTTCGTTTACCCAATTTTAATTTTTTTCTGGGTATATTCTTTTTATACCATTGGAACAGAGGAAGTAATTGAAACAATTTATTGAACTATATTTATTAACAATTTATTAACCATTATTAATTATATTTTTTAACTCAGTAATATTGATTTCGCATAGTTTTAGTTCAAATTTCTGACCATGTAGCATCAAATTTTTTGTTCATTTATTATGCAAAGTGATCAAATTTACTGTTCTATCTGATAAAATATCAATGTTAGATTGAACTATCGTCAATACATGAATCTCCACTGAAAATCTACCTTCATAAATTTACGTTAAAAAATACATATTTCTATAATTAACTATAGTGTAAATTCCGAGTTACCAGACGGTTCCCCAATTCCGATCATAAAATGATAAATACTATTGAACTTTTATTGTATTTAGGATCCATGATACCTGCAGGTGCCATAGATAACAATTTAAATAAAAGTTATATAACTCTTAGCTATTAAATATTTTTCATTTAAACGAGATTGTGGAGCTGGAAACTTCCTCTATATCAGAATTTTAAGGCAATATATTATATAAAACCTTCATCAAGATTAAATACCAAATGAAGATCATCATTGTCCCCGGACACACTATCAACACAAAGTAACGAATAGTTTGTTCATGTACACGCCTCAATAAACCATAAAAACTGGTGTATGTTTTAAATTGAAGTGACTATGAGGAGAGTACAAGGTACGATAGTGACATCTCTTTTTAACGTGTGTGTGTGTCGTCATATTCATGTTTGCAGTTCAAAAGTTAACTCGGGCATATGTTGCAGCATATATTTCATCACGCAATGCCTTCTCCCTCGATATGGCCTGATGCAACAACATAAACTGTGAAAAGACTTTACTTCAGAGAGAACAATCACTGATTTTCTTACTGAGGATCCTGAATTTCTTGTGAAACTATTAAATGTATATTGAAACTGTAAGAAAATTAGGAAATTAAGTTAACTAAAATACGAAATACATTCACAATTTCACCTATACCATCATTTAGAAAATTATGGACTATAAATGGATTTAACTGTGATTTTTTTTCATGTGATCAGGTAGTTGACGTTGAGGTGGTACGGGTCCTGTTTCATTACATGCAAATTCTGTTCTTTGAAACAAGTCTTCAAAGGGTGTAGCTAATAAATTGTCTGCGTAAGATTGCCCTGTGATAAAGATTCTATTGCCCCTCATATCCATCATTTGAATGCAAAATGCAAATCACAGATTTTCTTCATTATCGCATTTTCCAATATCAAGGGATTGTTTGGTATGGTGGGAAGAAGGGGAAAGTGTTACCCCATTGGAAGGAGAAAGTGTTACTTCATTGGAAGGGGAAAGTGTTACCCCATTGGAAGGGGAAAGTGTTTCCCCATTGGAAGGGGAAAGTGTTACCCCATTGGGAGGGGAAAGTGTTACCCCATTGGGAGGGGAAAGTGTTACCCCATTGGAAGGAGAAAGTGTTACTTCATTGGAAGGGGAAAGTGTTATCCCATTGGAAGGGGAAAGTGTTTCCCCATTGGAAGGGGAAACTGTTACCCCATTGGAGGGGGAAACTGTTACCCCATTGGAAGGGGAAAATGTTACCCCATTGGAAGGGGAAAGTGTTACCCCATTGGAAGGGGAAAAGTGTTACCCCATTGGAAGGGGAAAGTGTTACCCCAATGGAAGGGGAAAGTGTTTCCCCATTGGAAAGGGAAAGTGTTACCCCATTGGAAGGGGAAACTGTTACCCCATTGGAAGGGGAAAATGTTACCCCATTGGAAGGGGAAAATGTTACCCCATTGGAAGGGGAAAGTGTTACCCCATTGGAAGGGGAAAAGTGTTACCCCATTGGAAGGGGAAAGTGTTACCCCAATGGAAGGGGAAAGTGTTTCCCCATTGGAAAGGGAAAGTGTTTCCCCATTGGAAAGGGAAAGTGTTACCCCATTGGAAGGGGAAACTGTTACCCCATTGGAAGGGGAAAGTGTTTCCCCATTGGAAGGGGAAAGTGTTTCCCCATTGGAAAGGGAAAGTGTTACCCCATTGGAAGGGGAAAGTGTTTACTGGAAGGGGAAATAGTTGAGTGATTTGTTGTAGAGGATTACGTTTGCAGAGTGAGCGCCATTTCCTTTTTAGTTTGCAATTACAAGAGAGTGTGAGTCACGCTGGATGCTCTTCAGAAATGCTTTGAAGACAGGGGTGAAATATGCCAAATCGGATCAAACAAAACCAACTAAAGGGATTCAAGACCTGAACAACATGAAAAAGGTTGCTTCCTTCCTTCACCCTTCCCAAGAAGAAATTTGTGGTGGGGATATACATAGGTTGCTTAACTATTAATCTTCTAGACATGACTTTCACTTTGAGATAAGTAAAAAAGAGTCACTGTGATGATGTACTATCAGAGAAAAGAGTCACTGTGATGATGTACTATCAGAGAAAAGAGTCACTGTGATGATGTACTATCAGAGAAAAGAGTCACTGTGATGATGCACTATCAGAGAGAAGAGTCACTGTGATGATGTACTATCAGAGAAAAGAGTCACTGTGATGATGTACTATCAGAGAAAAGAGTCACTGTGATGATGTACTATCAGAGAAAAGAGTCACTGTGATGATGTACTATCAGAGAAAAGAATCACTGTGATGATGTACTATCAGAGAAAAGAGTCACTGTGATGATGTACTATCAGAGAAAAGAGTCACTGTGATGATGTACTATCAGAGAAAAGAGTCACTGTGATGATGTACTATCAGAGAAAAGTGTCACTGTGATGATGTTCTATCAGAGAAAAGAGTCACTGTGATGATGTACTATCAGAGAAAAGAATCACTGTGATGATGTACTATCAGAGAAAAGAGTCACTGTGATGATGTACTATCAGAGAAAAGAGTCACTGTGATGATGTACTATCAGAGAAAAGAGTCATTGTGATGATGTACTATCAGAGAAAAGAGTCACTGTGATGATGTACTATCAGAGAAAAGAGTCACTGTGATGATGTACTATCAGAGAAAAGAGTCACTGTGATGATGTACTATCAGAGAAAAGAGTCACTGTGATGATGTACTATCAGAGAAAAGAGTCATTGTGATGATGTACTATCAGAGAAAAGAGTCACTGTGATGATGTACTATCAGAGAAAATAGTCACTGTGATGATGTACTATCAGAGAAAAGAGTCACTGTGATGATGTACTATCAGAAAAAAAGAGTCACTGTGATGATGTACTATCAGAGACTAGAATGTACAAGAAAATGTCAAGAATAATCACTTTTGTCAAATATATTAATATAATAATGAATCTACTCAATAAACGAATCTAACTGTGAATATTCTGATATTTTGAGATGAAAAGTAGAGCTCAATTCTAAAAAAATAATTCTAGATAGTTTAAAGTGGTATGCATGCGGGTTTGTATATTACAGTCACTTGCAAAGAGTGATTAGCCACCAGAGGAAGTGACTGTACAAATCGTTTGGAAGGAGATCAAATGCTTAGACTCTTACATAATATTGAAGAAAATACTCAAATTAGTATTGCTATGACTACCGAGGGGGAAATAAATAGAAAATAAAGTACAGAGAACATTGGTTGAATAATAGATATTTAGTGGAAAATTATAAAATATAAAATATAGATTCTGATTCAGTTAATAATGTATTGAAAAAATTGACAGATTAAATTATTTTATTATGATTTTTTATTTTAATTGGTATCCATGATACCTGCAGGTATCATGGATAAAAATTAAAATAGAATGATAATTAATATATAGTTTTTTCTTATATGAACGAAGATGTAGAACTGACCGATTATTCGTAACTTACCCTACTTTTTACTTTCTGACATAAATAGAAACAACCACAAGAACTGCATCCAATGATCCGAACTGCAGATTTCAGTTTTTCAGCCCACGGGCACGAAATATCGAGGGCACAGTTTTTGGAACTGCCTGCAATGCAGGTTTCGAACGTTCTTTGAATTCGATATTTGCCAAAGTGATTGAATACAAATAAAGGCCGTCCCTTTGGCTAAATACTCTCTATCAATTAATAAGGGAGTGTGAGTGTGTGTGTGTGTATGTGTGTATGTGTAGATGTGTATAGTGGTGTTTACTTGTGTGTAGATGTGTATAGTGGTGTTTACTTGTGTGTAGATGTGTATAGTGGTGTTTACTTGTGTGTAGATGTGTATAGTGGTGTTTACTTGTGTGTAGATGTGTATAGTGGTGTTTACTTGTGTGTAGATGTGTATAGTGGTGTTTACTTGTGTGTAGATGTGTATAGTGGTGTTTACTTGTGTGTAGATGTGTATAGTGGTGTTTACTTGTGTGTAGATGTGTATAGTGGTGTTTACTTGTGTGTAGATGTGTATAGTGGTGTTTACTTGTGTGTAGATGTGTATAGTGGTGTTTACTTGTGTGTAGATGTGGATAGTGGTGTTTACTTGTGTGTGGATGTGTATAGTGGTGTTTACTTGTGTGTATATGTGTATAGTGGTATTTACTTGTGTGTAGATGTGTATAGTGGTGTTTACTTATATGTAGATGTGTATAGTGGTGTTTACTTGTGTGTAGATGTGTATAGTGGTGTTTACTTGTGTGTAGATGTGTATAGTGGTGTGTAGTGGAGTGTAGATGTGAATAGTTTTATGTAGATGTGAATATTGGTGTGTATGTAGATTTTAAAGTGGTGTGTAGTTGTGTATAGTGGTGTGTAGATGCGTATAGTGGTGTGTAGATGTGTGTAGTTGTGTGTAGATGTGTATACTGTATAGTGGTGCGTTGATGTTTGTAGTGGTGTATGTATAATTGTGTATAGTGGTATGTTGTGTGTGTGTGTAGAGTATAGTGTGTGTGTAGAGTATAGTGTGTGTGTAGAGTGTAGTGCGTGTCCATTTACAGACTTTGAAATCATGCCTCGAAAAATACGGTCTTGAAATTTCGGTCTCGGATTTATAAATGACCTCTCAACGCAAATGACCGTTATGTAGTTTGCTGTATCCGCTAGTTCGTTGTACTGCACACTTCATGCTTGTTTATTAACGCGACAGAGGGGTTCGGAGGGCGGCACATCCCCCGATACATCTAATTCGTAAGTTTTATTTATGCCTGAGACCGAATTTTCCGCTCGAGTTAAACATATGTCAAAACAAGTCAAAATTACTAATGTTACGTATCATTTTACAACTGTTAATGATGTTATCCTCTTTTAATAAATTCACTACACATTTTAGTACACATAATTTTAACTTTTTTTATTATTGTTTTAAATAACACCATTATAAACCGAGACCGAGTTTTCCAAGACCGAAATTTCCGGGACAAAATTTTCCCGAAATTTCCTAGAACCCTGGAGATCATATCGAAACAGGATGGATCATTTATAAATAAATCTATTTACATGTACAAAAATGATTTAAACATCAAAACAAAGATGTTGATCCACTTTCAAAAGACTCTATTGATGTGTTTACCAATTCAATATTGTTTATATTTTGACGGAAAAAGGGCACCTATAAAATAACTATCACGGATCATCAAAGACTTTTATTTCCAGTTTTATATATTTCCTTTGACAAAAGGAGCGATGAACTCTAGACTGTATTCAGCATTCAGGTGAAATATTCTCCAGAATCCATTGAATTGCTGAGTAATTTAAATTAGTAACATTTTAACATGTAAATTCAATAGAGAGGACATCTCTGGGATAGAAACCACCTGTTGAATTCTCATAGGTCAGTACTACATGCCTCACTGAATAGAACACTGTTATTGATATGATATGTTGTATATAAACACTTTTTAGGATGTATATTACATGTTATTCAATGGAAGCGGTTTTCTATTCTAAAATATGTATACCTACTATAATTAGAGTCACGTCAGTCTGTCTGTCTGTCAGTGTGTCACACTTTTATTAAGAAACATGTATTAAAAGGAAAAACTTATAATTAGTGGCCATGGCTACGGGTCACACTAATATTAATAATTTAAAAAATTAATAGTTTTGACTTTAGAGAGTAGGTAATAATTTAGTTAAATTAGTATATATGTACTGATAATACCTACTTGAACTTTAATATAGACCAATTATATTAATTGAATTAGCAATGGATGAACAACAGGTACTGTACTTTTGTATATGAAAACTAAAACTATTTTTTTGTTTCATCATAATTTGCATATAAGATTAAACAATATAGCCTGAAAAGTTTAAAGAAGTTGTGAAAGCGGAAACAACAGTTTTTCATTTTTTATTATAAGCTTTACTAATATAATTGTCCGTCTGTCTGTCCGAAGCCTTTGCTAATATTAGAAATAAAAACTTATAATTTGTGGAATATTGAAATCTGAGAACTAATTTCATATATCGATATTGCAAAAATTCATAAAACTACGAATTATTATATATATAGCTCATGTAAATTGATATTCACCTAATATTTAAATAAATAGAATTGGGTTTTAGAGATGGAGAGTAAATAGAATACTGGTGGTCATTTCCGTAGATTAAATAGGAGTGAGGTATAGAGTAAGTTCCCAATTATCGGACAGTTCCACATCTTCGGTCATATAAGAAAAAACTGTGTAATTATCCTATTTTAATTTAATTTGTATCCTTGATAGCTGTAGGTATCATAGATACAAAATAAAATTATTAATTATTAGTATATCGTATTTTCTTCTATGACCGAAGAGATGCAATTGCCCGATAATTCGTAGCTTACCCTAGACACCAAGATATGATCTTGTGAATAATCAATTATCCTCTTGGTGTTCATTTATTTCGTCAATAAATTACTAGTTATCAGTTGCCGCAGCAGCGTAAAACACATCAGCTGATGTCAATCAGCTCATCAATCAGCTGTTGGAAGCCAAACCAATCGCCTCATTTTAATAATCTCTCTGTGTAACACTAATGATCTACACCAGAGGTAATTCAAAGGCATCAAAGAGGTACACTAGTTAACATCGAGGACAAATAAATGAAATGATAGTAACCTAAATATTTTAGTATAAACAGTAAATCAATTGAAATAATATGAATACTATTAAAATATACCTTTTTATTACTTCAATTGTTGCTCTTTTTATTATAAGATTTCAATTCAAACATAGCCAACCAACTTCAACTAACTTTGATGCAAGATCCTAAAATGATAGATAGATATACAGGGTGGCCCACAACAAAGTGTACCCAACCCCAAAATGATACTTGAGAGAAAACTGTACCTTCAATAGTTGTTGAAATATATTAATTCAAAGTTAGGTACACTTTTTGTGGGTCACCCTGTATAGATTAATAATAATATATGTAGGTAGATAATAACTAGATAGTATTAGAGTTTGATAATAAAGATAGATATTATTGTTTATAATGAATAGATAAAAAAATTATATAATAATTAAATAAAAATTTAGAGCTAGTTAATTTATTTGACCAAAATGTCAATAAAATTTTCATGGACATCAGTAATAGAATAATATTAAACTATTCAATTTTTAAAAGCATTATTAAATTATATAATTACGCCATCTAGCGGTGAAAACGTCAATCTCTGTGCGTGCGTTTGTCACGTTTGTGTTCATAATATTTGTCACCAAATCTGTAGCAACGCCATCTAGCGGTACAACTGACTATTTATCCATTTAACCCTAATTTATCAGCTGTTTCATTAAGATGCGTAATTTCCAGAATGTGTCACAATAATGTATGTCTGTTAGTTAAGAAAATGAAGTGGAAAAAAGTTGCACTGGTCATTTATTATCATTTTTATTGAATAGATTTCCAATCAGGATGAATTAATATAAAAAAATAACATTTATTTAATTATATACCTATGCCAATCTTAATTGCATGGATTATAATTGAAATTCATTTTAATTAAATATAAATGAATTCAATATTAATGCTAAATAGATTATTGCAATATTTTGATGGATTATTTATGTAATAGTATCTATTTACCTATAACTATTAAAGGATACAGTATAGTTTTACTATAACTTTAAAAGAAATACTGTATAAATACAGACAGACTGCTATTATTAAAGATGAATATTAATATTAATAAATAATGCAAGTACAATTTAAATAGATAATGTGAGAGTATTATAAATATAATACATTACAAATGCTCCCACGTTTACAACCAATATATTTTGAGTACGTGTCATATTATCTAATCAGTTACTAACTTATTATGAGCATATAAACAATCAACTGAAATATATTAGTGCACCCACCGCTCTTCAATAATTTTAATGCATTTATTCGCGCTCACTAATTAATTCTATATCGAAATTATTGCTCCTTTCAATTAGAGCGTATGATTTTAATTCCCAGTAAATAAATGTTAGCATATTGTCAATCAAATAGAGTTATTAATAAAAGGAAAGAAAGGTGAGCAGCAGCAGCAGGTATTGATCTGAAATGAAATTGTGATGGCGAATTGAAGAGATAGCGTTTGGGGTATAAAATCTATATGGAATATATTGGAAAAATTAAAGTAAATATATGTATGGAGACATATAAAAGTAAATATTTGGAGACATATAAAAGTAAATATTTGGAGACATATAAAAGTAAATATTTGGAGACATATAAAAGTAAATATTTGGAGACGTATAAAAGTTAATATTTTGAGACGTATATAAGTAAATATTTGGAGACGTATATAAGTAAATATTTGAAGACGTATAAAAGTAAATATTTGAAGACTTATAAAAGTAAATATTTGGAGACGTATATAAGTAAATATTTGAAGACGTATAAAAGTAAATATATGGAAACGTATAAAAGTAAATATTTGGAGACGTATAAAAGTAAATATTTGGAGACGTATAAAATTAAATATTTGGAGACGTATAAAAGTAAATATTTGGAGACGTATAAAATTAAATATTTGGAGACGTATAAAAGTAAATATTTGGAGACGTATAAAAGTAAATATTTGGAGACGTATAAAAGTAAATATTTGGAGACGTATAAAAGTAAATATATGGAAACGTATAAAAGTAAATATTTGGAGACGTATAAAAGTAAATTTTTGGAGACGCATAAAAGTAAATATTTGGAGACGTATAAAAGTAAATATTTGGAGACGTATAAAAGTAAATATATGGAAACGTATAAAAGTAAATATTTGGAGACGTATAAAAGTAAATTTTTGGAGACGCATAAAAGTAAATATTTGGAGACGTATAAAAGTAAATATTTGGAGACGTATAAAAGTAAATATATGGAAACGTATAAAAGTAAATATTTGGAGACGTATAAAAGTAACTATTTGAAGACGTATAAAAGTTAATATTTTGAGACGTATATAAGTAAATATTTGGAGACGTATATAAGTAAATATTTGAAGACGTATAAAAGTAAATATTTGAAGACGTATAAAAGTAAATATTTGGAGACATATAGAAGTAAATATTTGGAGACGTATATAAGTAAATATTTGAAGACGTATAAAAGTAAATATTTGAAGACTTATAAAAGTAAATATTTGGAGACGTATATAAGTAAATATTTGAAGACGTATAAAAGTAAATATTTGAAGACTTATAAAAGTAAATATTTGGAGACGTTTATAAGTAAATATTTGAAGACGTATAAAAGTAAATATTTGGAGACGTATATAAGTAAATATTTGAAGACGTATAAAAGTAAATATTTGAAGACTTATAAAAGTAAATATTTGGAGACGTATATAAGTAAATATTTGAAGACGTATAAAAGTAAATATTTGAAGACTTATATAAGTAAATATTTGGAGACGTATATAAGTAAATATTTGAAGACGTATAAAAGTAAATATTTGAAGACTTATAAAAGTAAATATTTGGAGACGTATAAAAGTAAATATTT
Organism: Caprella mutica; assembly: GCA_947561585.1. Classification (NCBI taxonomy): domain Eukaryota; kingdom Metazoa; phylum Arthropoda; class Malacostraca; order Amphipoda; family Caprellidae; genus Caprella; species Caprella mutica. The sequence goes on along the minus strand of CANNZV010003871.1, from coordinate 9,416 downwards.
GGAGACGTATAAAAGTAAATATTTGGAGACGTATAAAATTAAATATTTGAAGACGTATAAAAGTAAATATTTGGAGACGTATAAAAGTAAATATTTGGAGACGTATAAAAGTAAATATTTGGAGACGTATAAAAGTAAATATTTGGAGACGTATAAAAGTAAATATATGGAAACGTATAAAAGTAAATATTTGGAGACGTATAAAAGTAAATATTTGGAGACGCATAAAAGTAAATATTTGGAGACGTATAAAAGTAAATATTTGGAGACGTATAAAAGTAAATATATGGAAACGTATAAAAGTAAATATTTGGAGACGTATAAAAGTAAATTTTTGGAGACGCATAAAAGTAAATATTTGGAGACGTATAAAAGTAAATATTTGGAGACGTATAAAAGTAAATATATGGAAACGTATAAAAGTAAATATTTGGAGACGTATAAAAGTAAATTTTTGGAGACGCATAAAAGTTAATATTTGGAGACGTATAAAAGTAAATATTTGGAGACGTATAAAAGTAAATATTTGAAGACGTATAAAAGTAAATATTTGAAGACGTATAAAAGTAAATATTTGGAGACATATAGAAGTAAATATTTGGAGACGTATATAAGTAAATATTTGAAGACGTATAAAAGTAAATATTTGAAGACTTATAAAAGTAAATATTTGGAGACGTATATAAGTAAATATTTGAAGACGTATAAAAGTAAATATTTGAAGACTTATAAAAGTAAATATTTGGAGACGTTTATAAGTAAATATTTGAAGACATATAAAAGTAAATATTTGGAGACGTATATAAGTAAATATTTGAAGACGTATAAAAGTAAATATTTGAAGACTTATAAAAGTAAATATTTGGAGACGTTTATAAGTAAATATTTGAAGACGTATAAAAGTAAATATTTGAAGACTTATAAAAGTAAATATTTGGAGACGTATATAAGTAAATATTTGAAGACGTATAAAAGTAAATATTTGAAGACTTATAAAAGTAAATATTTGGAGACGTATAAAAGTAAATATTTGGAGACGTATAAAAGTAAATATTTGGAGACGTATAAAATTAAATATTTGGAGACGTATAAAAGTAAATATTTGGAGACGTATAAAATTAAATATTTGGAGACGTATAAAAGTAAATATTTGGAGACGTATAAAAGTAAATATTTGGAGACGTATAAAAGTAAATATTTGGAGACGTATAAAAGTAAATATATGGAAACGTATAAAAGTAAATATTTGGAGACGTATAAAAGTAAATTTTTGGAGACGCATAAAAGTAAATATTTGGAGACGTATAAAAGTAAATATTTGGAGACGTATAAAAGTAAATATATGGAAACGTATAAAAGTAAATATTTGGAGACGTATATAAGTAAATATTTGAAGACGTATAAAAGTAAATATTTGAAGACGTATAAAAGTAAATATTTGGAGACATATAGAAGTAAATATTTGGAGACGTATATAAGTAAATATTTGAAGACGTATAAAAGTAAATATTTGAAGACTTATAAAAGTAAATATTTGGAGACGTATATAAGTAAATATTTGAAGACGTATAAAAGTAAATATTTGAAGACTTATAAAAGTAAATATTTGGAGACGTATATAAGTAAATATTTGAAGACGTATAAAACTAAATATTTGGAGACGTATATAAGTAAATATTTGAAGACGTATAAAAGTAAATATTTGAAGACTTATAAAAGTAAATATTTGGAGACGTATATAAGTAAATATTTGAAGACGTATAAAAGTAAATATTTGAAGACTTATAAAAGTAAATATTTGGAGACGTATATAAGTAAATATTTGAAGACGTATAAAAGTAAATATTTGAAGACTTATAAAAGTAAATATTTGGAGACGTATAAAAGTAAATATTTGAAGACGTATAAAAGTAAATATTTGGAGACGTATAAAAGTAAATATTTGGAGACGTATAAAAATAAGATTTAGAGAAGCATAAAAGTATATATTGGAAAATAAGTATAAAAGAATATATTTAGAAATGTTCAAATCTATATATTTGGAAAAGTATATATGTTTATTATAAGTATATATGTTTATTAAAAAATGATTAATATTAATCACAAAATAAAACTATACGGTATAATAAAATATAAGAGTTATCGGATGGTTCAATTTTTTCAATTAGCATCCGTGATACATGAAAGTATCATGGATGCCAATCAAAATAAAAAGGTAAATATAGCTTACTATATTTCTTTTCTTACGTGACCGTAAATGTGGAACCGTTCAATAACTCAGAACTGCAAGTTCATCTAATATAGAAAGTATATATCGAACATAAGAGTTGGTCATAAAATTCATTATATAGTCCAGGGTTTTTACCTCATCTTCCTAATGATGAATAGACATCATTCAATTCGAAATCTCGAATCCTAAAATAACCTACATTATTGATATATAAATATGTAATAGTAATATTTGTAATAGTTTGTATATTTGTTGTGAATAAAAATATTTAAAGGGGTTACCGTGCTTTTTTCAACAAATGAATATTTCATTTTTTTTACAATGACAAGGGCATAGGATACATCAGATGGTGTTACAGCCATTACTCATTTAATTTGCTAATTGTACAGACCGGTAATAACATAGGGAGCTTTTTAACTGCCTCTGAAAGGCTTAGAGTTTTTATAGATGTAGGTATGGGATATAAGTGTGTTTGTAAGTGTGTTTGTAAAGGTATTGTATAGTTAAGGTATTGTATAGTTAAGGTATTGTATAGTTAAGGTATTGTATAGTTAAGGTATTGTATAGTTAAGGTATTGTATAGTTAAGGTATTGTATAGTTAAGGTATTGTATAGTTAAGGTATTGTATAGTTAAGGTATTGTATAGTTAAGGTATTGTATAGTTAAGGTATTGTAAAGTTAAGGTATTGTATAGTTAAGGTATTGTATAGTTAAGGTATTGTATAGTTAAGGTATTGTATAGTAAAGGTATTGTATAGTTAAGGTATTGTATAGTTAAGGTATTGTATAGTTAAGGTATTGTATAGTTAAGGTATTTTATAGGTAAGGTATTGTTTAGTTAAGGTATTGTATAGTTAAGGTATTGTATAGTTAAGGTATTGTATAGTTAAGGTATTGTATAGTTAAGGTATTGTATAGTTAAGGTGTTGTATAGTTAAGGTATTGTATAGTTAAGGTATTGTATAGTTAAGGTATTGTATAGTTAAGGTATTGTATAGTTAAGGTATTGTATAGTTAAGGTATTGTATAGTTAAGGTATTGTGTATAGTTAAGGGGGTCGTCTAGTGGTCACCCCCCTCCCCCCACGAAAAGTCTATAGACTCAATAGGGGTTGGTCCTACAGAAAAATTTATGGAATATAATATGTTTAGTTCGACATTACTAAGATCATCAAGTGAACGTTTTTTTGAATTTCGATCTAGATATTTTGTTATTTCACTTTTAAATTTTTATTCCTTTTTTTCACTTTTTCTTATTTTTTAAATAAAAAAATTTTAAGATTGAAATTCAAAAAAGCTCAATAGACGATTTTAGGAATTTAGAGCTGAAACAGATTAGCTTCTATAAAAAAAATTGTGGGACCGACCCCCATTGAGTCTATAGACTTGGCGTGAGTGATATTTGAGTAAAAAAGTTGTTTGTAAAAACCAAAAAACTCATCAGGTCGCTTCGGGAGGACCAACGGTCCCCCCCTGGCTACAACTAAGCCATCTATTAAAATTGAGAGGCTATAACACAACATAAGGTCTCTTCGGGGGGTCCAAAGGGCTCCCCTGGCTACGACGAAGCCATCTTCCACAAATGGGAGGCTATTACACAACAACACTAAAACAAACAAAGTTCCCCCTTCCCTCCATTATTCTCACCTCTGTCCCACTTCCAGCTGCCACAGAGAACTAAAATTTTCTGTACGTTTTCTTTAGACTGTTTTCTAGCGAACCATAGTAAAAAAAATCCATAAAAATTGCAAAAAAAGACTAATTAATTTAGTAGGGGATTAACGTCTGCTTCAGAACCAAAGGCCATATCGCTGACGTCAAAAGGAAATTAAATACAAGGGACAAGAAGAAGCAGTCAAAAAGAAAAGTGGCTCCATGAACAAAATCACTTACCACCGTCGGTGACAATGCTCATGGATGCAGAAAAGCTACTCCATGAATACAGTCACTTACCAAGGAATGTGACGAAACGGGACACAAGCACCGGTGGCTGCACTCACGGATGGAAGAGGAAAATGAAGAGGTGATAGTAAATGAAGCCTACGAGTCTACCTAACACAAAAATCTAAGACCTCGTAGTTGAAGAGCATAACCCTAGCGCTATCCTCTGAAACTGCAAGTAGCGTTAAAAAAATGGTAAACATGGTAAAAAGGAAAATAGACAATCCATAATCCAAATTACAACAGTTCGGGTCCCAAGGGACACCACCCCCTTCTCTTCCATTCACCACAGACAGCTTCAGGATAGAGCCCCTGGGGGGGGGGGGGCAATAAAAAAAACACTATACGATCCCCTTAATCAGAGAAAAGATGTATGGATATATTGAATAATAAATGTAATGGTGGTTAAACTGACAATGAATCTTATACTTAATTACGAGATATGTAATGATAATAAAATTATACATTATATATAAATAAATGATAAAACTAAATAAATGATAAAAATAAATAAATGATTAAAATAAATAAATGATAAAAACAAATAAATGATAAAAACAAATAAATGATTAAAATAAATAAATGATAAAAACAAATAAATGATAAAAACAAATAAATGATTAAAATAAATAAATGATATAACTAAATAAATGATAAAAATAAATAAATGATAAAAATAAATAAATGATTAAAATAAATAAATGATAAAAACAAATAAATGATAAAACTAAATAAATGATTAAAATAAATAAATGATAAAACTAAATAAATGATAAAAACAAATAAATGATAAACATAAATAAATGAGACACATAAATAAATGATCAATTAAATAAATGATAGAAATGAAGGAATAATTGAATCATAAATTAAATCAAATAAATATACGATATTACACTATAGAAGTAAATATATAAATGATAAATAAATAACAAATGATGAATACTAATAATAAAAATAGTTCATATCATAAAATTTATAAAATGCAATATAAGTTCATTCCAGCACATGATGGAGCACTCAATAAATAGCAGTCAATACTTTCTAACAGATAAATAAAGACTATTAGAGAAAAGATTCTACAGCCCCATTAGTACAGTGTAGAATGAAAGAGTAAAGCGCCAGTAGATTGCTAGGTCTTTTTTATGATGTTTGCGAGTGCTATCAGTGACCATGTCAATTACAAACAATGAATAAATGAGTCACTGTAGAATGATTTCAAAACACTTTGAATTTCACATTAGCATTATTTCTAGCTAATATCCCTTTACCACCTGAATTCATTTTTAAAATATTATAAAGTACTTCTAATGCAAGTAGTAAGAGATAAATAGTTATGTACTGAGTTTTATTAATTTTTATATTTCATGAAAACAAATTTTAGTTAAAATTAAAATTAAATAATAATTATTATATATTTTTATTCTCAAGTGTCCGAAAATGTGGAACCGTCCAATAACTCGGTACTTACTCTACTTATTTAAACAGCCAATTTAAACAATTCACATATAGAATCTCTTTAACCATGAACAGCGCAATTTATCAACTACTTCCTTTCTAGAATCTTTCCAGAAGCATCAAAACATTTCAAATAATGACGCACGCCTCTAACACTATTTCTTGCCAGGCGATCAATTTGTTCCTCAGAGGCCTTTACGATGAAGGGTAATAGACGATGTGGATTAGGGTAGTGACGATCTAAATCCCATGAAATGTGTCCAGGGTTAAAGATTCCGATCCTCTTCAATGAACGCTAAGTCCAGAGTGATTTCCTACAAATAGAAATATCTAGAAACTTTAAATTCTTATCTAGACTGAATCAAAGCATAAATGAATTAATATGTTTATTATGGATATTAATTGTATTAATTGTATTCAAATGGATAATTAACGATATTTTGGATATTTGAGTGTAGTAAACTATGGATGTATATGGATACTGTATCCCAAATGGAGAGGGCAATTAACCCACAGCTTCTGAACGGGTAAGGATAATTCGAAAGGAATTTAAACGCAATCTTTGAGCAGTGCCGACGATTATGTAACAACTGAATGTAATCAATTTAATCCTTTGATCGGACACGGTAAATATCCGTACAGTTACGGGGATTAATATAGGGGATTAATATACAGTTACGGGGATTAATATAGGGGATTAATATACAGTTACGGGGATTAATATAGGGGATTAATATACAGTTACGGGGATTAATATAGGGGATTAATATACAGTTACGGGGATTAATATAGGGGATTAATGTACAGTTATGAGTGGATAGTACAGGGGAGGAATGTACAGTTATGAGTGGATAGTACAGGGGAGGAATGTACAGTTATGAGTGGATAGTACAGGGGAGGAATGTACAGTTATGAGTGGATAGTACAGGTGAGGAATGTACAGTTATGAGTGAATAGTACAGGGGAGGAATGTACAGTCATGAGTGGATAGTACAGGGGAGGAATGTACAGTTATGAGTGGATAGTACAGGTGAGGAATGTACAGTTATGAGTGGATAGTACAAAGGATAAATATGGATATTATTTTCTTCATAATAAATTAAAATTAAATCAATTATTGCAGAAGAAACGGTAATTTAAATTATTTGAATTAATACAAGATGTGGATAATTTATTTACTATTTCTCAAATTAGTAATTATAATTATTAAGTAAAAAGTAATATCGAAATAATTTGAGTTCTACTCAAAACCTTCTATGTAATGTCTATTATTTCATACACTGCCTACTTCTTTTATCTCCCACATAACTTGCAAGCTTTACTATTAGCAATTGCATCCATTTTCTCAGAGCAATTATAAATACCGGTATAATGAGGTTAAATTCGAGATGTTATCTTGGCCAGTAGGTGGCGCTTGCTACCCTTCACGGAGCTTACTTCTTCTGAGAGAGCTGATAAGGTGAAAAAGGTGATAAGTTACCTGCTCTAAATAGAAAGGTGATATCAGTAGTTTTAAATTAGGGGATATGAATTTGATAAGGTTAAAACTCTAATTTAATGGAGGTAATTAATAGGGTAAGTACCAAGTCAACGAACAGCCCCAGATTCTATATAACTTCATTCATTGGTGAAATCTTGTATTAAAGTTTAAAAATATTATTTTATCATTTGAAGTTTTCAATAACTTTCTTTCTAAATATAGTTTATTTTAGTATCAGTTTGTAAATTAATGAAAAGGAAAGGTAGAGATATCAAATACAATATATAACAAACTTTGCTAATTCCACTGTAGAGAGATAGTATAGTGGTAAAATGGGGAAGTTCTGGATTATCGGACAATTCCACAAGACATAGTAAATAAAATTTAAAATTTACCTCTTAATAATTACCCTATACTTTTTTCTTATATGATCGAGATTGTGGAACCGTCCGATAACTCATTCCTTACCCTAATTAGCTAACTACTATAACCACAGAAGATGTACGACATAACTCCAACAGTAAATCAATTCTATTTACACCTAACTCTACGGACAATATCATCCAAAGTTCAAATTTAGCACATGATTGGCTTGGTCAATGTGCACGTGAAGAATGACTAACCGGCCAATTAGGAGTTTTAACTACAAAGTGATTGGCTCAAAGTTTTAGAGGAGGTGAGCAAGTTAGCAGCATGTTGCTCTCGATAGATCGTAACTTTATCGTTACCGATAGATCGTAACTTTATCGGTATCGGTTAAGCCACAACTTTACATTGATGAATCGTTAACTTGTGAGGGAATATTCAATGAACTGAAAGTATGAGTTAGACAAACTGTATTCTAATGGTAACTTGCACTGCAGTGTACGGTAGGTGTCTGTATTCTAATAGTAACTTGCACTGCAGTGTACGGTAGGTGTCTGTATTCTAATGGTAACTTGCACTGCAGTGTACGGTAGGTGTCTGTATTCTAATGGTAACTTGCACTACAGTGTACGGTAGGTGTCTGTATTCTAATGGTAACTTGCACTACAGTGTACGGTAGGTGTCTCTATTCTAATGGTAACTTGCACTACAGTGTACGGTAGGTGTCTGTATTCTAATGGTAACTTGCACTACAGTGTACGGTAGGTGTCTGTATTCTAATGGTAACTTGCACTACAGTGTACGGTAGGTGTCTGTATTCTAATGGTAACTTGCACTACAGTGTACGGTAGGTGTCTGTATTCTAATGGTAACTTGCACTACAGTGTACGGTAGGTGTCTGTATTCTAATGGTAACTTGCACTACAGTGTACGGTAGGTGTCTCTATTCTAATGGTAACTTGCACTACAAGTGTACGGTAGGTGTCTCTATTCTAATGGTAACTTGCACTACAAGTGTACGGTAGGTGTCTCTATTCTAATGGTAACTTTCACTACAGTGTACGGTAGGTGTCTGTCGTTCTAGTTACTATTATAGTGGTACAGTGTGTGGTTTGTATGTACAACTACAGAGAATTGAAATAAAATAGTCTGATGGTTTAAATAAATATTTAATGTACGGAAATGACAACCAGAATTTTCTTTATTTTTCGTCGATATAATTTTGTTTACTGTGTTAAAAAAATTTTACTGGTCGTAAGATATGCATTAATAAATACCAAGTTATAAAAAATCAACTCATATCAATTGAACATAGATAGATTGAATGGCAAACAGGGTATAGGGCCGTACACACGTACGAGAATATAAGAAAATACCATTTAATAACTATTTAGTTCAGTTGGTATCTATGATACCTGTAGGTATCATAGATACCAACTCAAATAAATAACTATTATATTGTTTTTTCTTATATTCTCGGGGGAAAAGTAGGAGGAGCTTAGCAAAAAGTCTGGTGGAAAGACTTAAAAAACCCTACGTGTGTACGGCCCTCAACATTTGTGAGTATAGATCCTATATATGATACGACAAAGGAAAAGTCTCAATACGGTAGATAGATTTTTTACCCTTTTTCCCCTTCAATTAATCAATTGAAACCAACAACAACTTTATTGTACAACTCTAACCAAACAATTATCATTGTTCAAACAATAACCAACTGAAATCACACACTTATTGTCATTTTGCTGAAATCAATTTCTCATTCATCCCTCACTTGTTACGAAAAAAAAAACACAAATACTCATGTCAGTTCGAAATCCAATATGCGTCAATTCGAAAGGCAGAATGTAATCGGGTGGCAAGTGGTCGGAATTTAGTACTCAGCCATTATCACGATGCCTATTATCATTTGCTAATTAACTACACCTAATTGCTCGCTGG
>CANNZV010003870.1:0-52515 GCA_947561585.1 Caprella mutica | reverse complement strand
GTATTAATAAAAGTATCAGAAACATATGGTGCTGTTGAAGAACTTTGACATTATTTTAGACTCGTATACAGTACTCGGAAACTGCGGGTGTCAAATATATATAATTTTCTTGTGCTAAATTTGTTTCAAGATTTAAGCACTGTTTCCCATATATCCGTTAATTGAATGTTCAATCTAGCGACGTAATTATCGAATTGATATATTTCCCCAACATTGAAAGTATATTATTATATCGAAAATGTTTTATCTTACAATTTCTATTCCAGTTATCAAATATGATTACCACCGTTTGATTTGAAAGACATGTGCACAATACTAATTAATTAGTTTATTTATCACATTCATACCTTTGGAATGAAAACAAAAATATATCATTTCTTCGTGAGAGTTCAATTGTTAATTTAATTACAAGTAAGCACTAGTACGGATTTTTTTATAACAATAATTATTATTACGTAATACGATTTGAAATAAGTGATTTGGTGGGAGTGATGAGAGGAGAGTGGGGTTTAGATGGGAGGAGAGGGATATTTACATGGGTAAAGAAGGGGGTTTAGATAGAGTGTGGGAGGGGTAATAAGATGGGGAGAGAGGGGATTTAGGTGGAGGAGAGGAGTGTTGTATTTATGCAATGTTCAGTAATACCCCTTCATGTGCGCAGTAATACCCTTTCATATGTGCAGTAATACCCCTTCATATGTGCAGTAATATCCCTTCATATGCGCAGTAATACCCTTTCATATGCGCAGTAATACCCTTTCATATGTACAGTAATACCCCTTCATGTGCACAGTAATCACCCTTCATGTGCGCAGTAATACCCCTTCATGTGCGCAGTAATACCCCTTCATATGCGCAGTGATACCCTGATACACTCACTAAAAATTGCGCACAAAAAAGTGCTAATAAATATTTTATTTAACCATCCTCATACATGACCATTTCAACATGAAAAAAATAGTTTCTCTAGTACATTTAATTTTTGAGTGAATACAGAGTTTACTGGACTGTGCGCAGTGATACCCCGTCAGACTCTACCCGAGGTACCGCTCTCAACCGTATTCTCATATCCTTTGTATAGTGAATTTAGAGGTGAGCTGAAGCTAATAAAAAATTAATGACACTATCATATATATAAATTTATCTGCGGTAATTTACAGGGTGCTAAAATTCTTTCTAAACTCATCATTAATAAATGATGAAAATATTAAATATGGAGGTTTATTGAATGTGAGTAAAATGCATTCGAAAAATTTAATTAATAATGCTGAAAAATATTTTTTTTTAATAATTCTAATGAAATATATGGAATAAAGAACTAATACTGTATGAATTGTATATATATAATTTATAATTATGATCATAATTTTGAAATTATTATAACATTTAATTCAATTAATTATTACTTTTTGATTGTATTCGTATAATAGTTTCCATTTAAAATTTTAACCAGACTTTCCTTTACATATAATTTAATTAAGATTTTGCAGAAAAAACAACTGTATTAATTATATTGCACAGCATTAAATACAAAATATTGAAAATTAAATCGGATTCATAAATCTTCTAAAAATACGCCTTTTACAAATATCAACAAATATGTGTGTGTAAAATGAAATAAATGTACTGTCTATACTTTTAAGTATATGAAACTTACACCTATTTAACAGTATACTCTTTTCTTTTGGTGTAGCGTATTAAATCGCTTCATTAGTACGCAAAGGAATAGTTCATTATGGGTCTGTCAAGTACATTCGTAGAAGCATGAGCTGCTGTATATCGATACAGAGTCCGCTGATTATAGCGAGTGTTACGCCACTTTATACTATAGTTATAAGCGCCTTACTGAGTTGTACATACGGATAATAACATGATATCTGTAGCTGGTAATTGAACTGAAATAACCTCCTTTGATCAGAGCTGTTCAATGTACGGAGTTACGGGAAATAAAACATCAAAATGTAATTCCAATCTATCCAGCAATTTATAATGAACAAATTTTGATGTAGAAATATGAAAGAGAATATTCTTATGTAGGTAGGGAGAGAGCGTTTTAATATGCATATGATGTTTTTCTGTAGGTTTCTGAAAATATATGATCAATAACAATTTTTGAAAAAAAAGATATCTTAAACTTTAATATTGGTTGCCAATTTCATGTGGTATAATAACCAACTAATTTTCAACTTTTTTGAATATGATTGATAGAAAATAAAAGCATAATACCAGATGTATGATTGAAAATTCAATTATAATTATGAAAAATGTAAGAACAATATTACATTTTTCTAATAACAACCAAAATTTATTGATGAAAACCAAATAAAGTTATTTTTACTAGAACTAAAATAAAGATCTCAAATGCAATTGTACCTATAAAAAACTTCATAAAAGGTGGAAATAATGCTTCAATAAATATTCTTCATCCCGAAAATGATAATTATTTTTTTCTTATATCGAGATGTTCAATCAGACAAAGAGAAGTTAATTTTGCCACAAAGTATTGCGTGGCAGCATTGCCCAAAATTGTTAGAAAACTGCCAATATTGTGACAATGTAAACCAGAGGAACATTTCTACCTGCTATATACCTTTAAGAGATGTATTTTTAAATCTCAAATACATGATTCCTTTGACGATAAGGACATTGGTTCTGGTTCACTAGAAACCACTCTAACGAATTCAGTTGATTCACATGGGACACATTCTCTCGAAGAAAAGCATGCAGAAGAACTAATGATTTCTCCTGAATTTAATCTCGACAACAAAAGCGCAAAGGACTTATATCAAGAGAGATATTATGGTCCCAATTGTATTCTGCAGATTATTTCTATTCTCTTTTAATAATCATAAACATTTTCATCCTGTTTAAAAAATTTCATGAAAATTCAAATATATGAGAGCTAATAATAACTGAGATGAGAAATAAAGAAGATTCAGAAGCGGAAAATTGATCAAAATATCCTTTCATCAATCTGATACAGTGCTGAAAAGCTATTCTGAGGATACACCCACACACGTCAAGAAATTTCAGAAAGAGAACACAAGCACCGGGACACTCCATCCACAGACGGAAAGGGAAAAGGAAAAATACGGAATGAAGGAAAAAGATAAGATGGAACATACGAGCTGAATTCCTGGTCAAAACTTAAGATCTTGCGATTGATCTGTTTAAATACAAGAACTTATTGAACCTTTTATGCCCTACTCCCCTTTCAAATGAAGTATTTTGCGAGCTTCTTTTTAGAGATATTTTCCTTAAACGACCGGTTAAACACATGTGTACTCTTTCGTATTTCAGAGCACACGTATGCACTTACATTAATTGAGCACAATTATAGTGAATATCTTTTTTTAAATAAATTAATTTTCAGTATATATTACAAGAATATCATAAAAATTCTCGTACTTTCATGCTCATAGTAATTTAAGGCATAAAGGGTTAGCCCTAATGAGTTTGACATTCAGAAGGTATCGGAAGGTTTTACACTGTGTTCAAAAAACACATGTCTTATTTATAAACCTACGGTAATGTATATTTTACAACTTGTTAGTACCTATATATACAAAACTAATGTGTACCAAATTTCAAGTAAAAATATTGAACATATAAGGAGAAATAAATACATAGGTATATAAGGCATTGACAACTGAGAGAGCAGAGCTGTGATTGGGTGGAAGTGAGGATGTGTTTCTCACGCGTGTATTTGTTCTCAATGAAAATGAGTGGAATGATGTGTGTTTAGCGGGTACTAAGCTGTATTTTCTTCCATAACTACGTTGCCACGCCTCACCACATTACAATTACACTTCCAATTTACGTGATTTACGCTAATTTACTCCGATACGTCAATATTTTTTATCTTATAAAAACAAAAATATTGTTGGTATTTTCGTAGAAACAAAGTCAAGAAAGGCCGATAAATTTAAAGGTATGACATCAAAGATATAAAGTAATTTAAAAAGAATTTGCCTAGAAAACACACGTCAAGCTCATTAGTGTTAACACTTCAAATAGCTTTGAAAATATTGAATACATATAAGTATATTCCCTAGTTAAGTTATTCCTGATTAGAGCTCCCAAGATAGTAAATTACATGCACACGAATTAAACTAACAAGAGAATTTATCGCTCCCTCTACAAATTTATTGAATCAATTGCTAAACTGACGAAGTGAGATGAATAGAGACAGAACATTTACAGCAATTGTCAGGAAATGAAATGGTGAACCTATAGACCTTTCACTGATTAAATTAACTTCAGTGAAAGAAAATGTTTGTGACGTGATCACTGAAGTGAAATCTGGATGAAATTCACTAATGAATTTACATGGGATTTTGGTTGACAACTGATACAGATATATTCCCTTCGTTCTCTACACTCAAACAAAGTGTTTCAGTTCCGCGTTAGGAAATAAATGAAGTTGAAATAATATCCAATGACAGGAGACATTATAAAGGATAAAGAATGGCTCACAGATGGTTACTGTATTTCTAACACATGCTACTATTAGAGTAAGGCAGAACCTCGGTAACGAGAAGATTTGGATTATTTATTGGAATGAACTTTCGTTCCCTTCTTATGACTCAATAAAACCTAGTGACATTGTATGTCTTCACAAAAGAAGATATTACTTCCTAGGAAATAGAACGGAACTACATTTCTGTCTACGTGTTCTCTTACTATAGAATTATTCTATTGGATTTAACTTACAAACAAATACTGAAAATCTCAATCTATCGATATATAAATTCTTCTATTTTTTGTTTGCAGTAAATATACACGAATGGATAATGCTAACGAGTTAATTTTCGAATTATCTGATAATTATTTATAGACCTTTAAAAAAACAATATTTAAAAAATGTGTCCAATTTTTTTTTACAAGGACACATCTCCTATAAGTTAAAAAATACATCAATAAACCTTTTCACTACACGTAATCAAAACACATTATGTTTTTCAATAAATTTATTTAATTATTTTTATGAGAGTAGAGTAATGATAAATTTCTTATATACGGCCAGATGTTTCTCGCAAAACTCCATTATCAACTTTCGTCAATAAATCTTGATTATCAAAAGTTAGGCAAGTTTTTGTACAAACAATTCCCCGACATCAACCTGAGTTATTAAGAAAAAGCGTCGAATAAAACTATTTCCAAGATGAACTAGGATAAAACGGCTTGACGAGGAACTTAATTAACATATTTGTTCAGTAAAAAAGAAACTGGAATCAGACTGAATCGAAACCTTTCTGAGAAAAGTTTTATTTGTTAAATTAGGCGAGTGATATTTTCTAACGAGGCATTCAAACAACGGCTAATAATCTGCCGTTTTCTGAATGATTACGAGCATAATTTTGATCTTCGGAAACTATATTTGTATATGTTTCGTAGTTTTGTTATAGGTATAGAATATTCACAGTCTCAAAACTATATTCCACGTTTAGTATTGATTATAAATTCGATAGGACATTGATTCTTTTCTTCAATGCTTTGTATAAAGTATCAATAAGATCAAAAAATAGATAGGGGCTTAATTTCGGTATTTAATTTTATAAATAATCAAAATTAATTTTTTTATTGTTATTTCACTGCATTTCAATAAATATAAATAGTGTATTTTATTATAAATATTCTATTTTATTATACATAATTAAAAATAATATTTATTATTAAATAAAATTTTCCCTATTATATAGTATATTCAGAGCTGGGCGCGCTTTTTTTAGGTTCCATATCCGAACCTCCGAACCCATTTTTCGGTCCGAACGTGTTCGCGAAAATTTAATACGGAACGCCCACCTCTGATTATATTTTCTACAATCAAAAATTTCGTATTTAGATTCAAAATATAGTGTCCCACACGTGTTCTTATGACATATTATTAATCAATCGAAGATCGGCATTTTAAACCTATTTTGTGAAACTATAGAAATGTATCAGGGCTTATGAATAATAAGTGGGCTAATCAATTAACCTTACTGAAAGCTAATAAGAGATTATCCGTATTAGAACACTTGAATAATTGATCAGCCTTAAGATCCATCAATTATTAATCACAGGATTTAGACTACTAAGGTGTAATTATAGAGAGAATGTTTAATGTTACTAAATAAAATAAATTGTAACTTGGTTATTTAAAATACTGTAGAAATATTAAAGAGTTTTCGATTTTTAAAATAAAAGAACAGTGCTGAAGGTCTAAGAAAATAAAATTTTCGCTATTAAATGATGGCTTTAATAAATTTCAACAGGCGTTCACATTCCTAAATAAAATTTAATATATTGAAATTTTCAAAATAAAAGAACATTAATTCAAAGCTCAGGGTCTAAAAAAATCCAAATTTGACTATTACATAATTATTTCATTAATTTTAGTAGGGGTTCATATTCCTATATACAAATTGATATGTTGATGTTTCGAAATATGATATTATGCTACTTCAAGAGTTGCACATTGTGTGGTATTAGAGATTAGAGTTTTCTCATATATAAGCAGGTTGATAGCCAGCCCCATCTCAGGTAACGAGAATTAACGAGATTCAGAATGGTCTTATTTTCGTGCCTAGGCTTAACTGATACGCCTCTCCCCGGTCATAACATTATCTATTCATCTAAGTTGATGGTCGAATGTTTAAATAGCTTCCTACTGTTTCGAATAATTTAGTTGATATATCTTATTTAATCCAATGAATACAAGAAAACACGAAAATTTAATTTTTTGATTACTGATTACTGACAATTAACATTAATAATTGGGAATTGCGATAGTAAAATGATTCGATTGTGAACTTATACAAATCAAAAGGGATTTTACCGAAACAATAATTATGAAAATTAATAAAAAAAAGTCCAGTTCTAAGAGTGGTTAAATGACAGTGGCTGAAAAACCTAATTATTATAATGATTCCTATAACTCTGTTAAATCAAATTTAATACCACACGTTGATTACGTATTACTAATATTTTGGATCGCTGTCAAATGGTATGATTGGTTCCCCATATTGTCCTTGATTATTAATGTGATCTATGAATTATCACTTAGCTAGCTAGCTTTTAAAATATACAAAAGGAAAAAGAAAAGGGTTGACGTCTAACCAGGACAAAAGCTAGGGACTGAAGGAACTTTAAACCACCTGAAGATTTACCCTATCTATGTATACACCTATACATATACAATGAAAGTTTAACAACTTGTAGCATAACCTATTCGAACTATGATACGGGACCAAGACTTTGTGATGATTACTTAGTTATGTAATAATTATTTGATTGTCGTACTAAGAATGGAGTTGGAGTTGGCCGGATAAGAATCTAAAATTTTCAAGATCATCAAATTGAATATTTAATACAGTTCTCTTTTACTGTTAACGATATGCATTAGATTTTAAAATTTCCCATTTAAAATAAGTAACAAAAGAAACAAATATGTAATAGCCGTAAAATAATCTTTGATGTTATACAATATTTGGCCTAACAAGAGAAAATATCTTGGGATACATGAATATAATGTTACAAATATCCTTAACAGTTTTGGTGTTTGAACAAATGTTAAACATGATATTCTGTTAGACAAAGTATTCTTTATTCTCATCAATTAAAAATCATAAATTATTTTGGATTTAGTATTATATAATGAAATGAATATAATATATTATTGGAAGGCCATGACTATTTAAAAAGAAATTGAATTATCTAAAATATTGGATATACCTATTTATAATATAAAGAACACCAATATTATTTAAAAAATAATATAGAATAATGGTTTGAATTATCTATAATATTTGCAATGTATATAATTTATATTGATGTAATGGAAGACCAGTACCTCAAAAAAATGGTTCAATTATCTATAATAGATATGAAAGGATACATATAAGAAGGAAGCCTGATCCCAACCAATTCAGAATTAAAATATTTCAGTGGTCTAAATCCCCTAAAATATTATTTCAATTCTCAAAGAGTGCCATCAAACTCATATCTCATTTCCACACAAACGCCTTTTCACGTGCTATAAAATTTTATCCGAATACTTTTCCAATAGGGCTTTCATGAGACACTTTTTTATGATAACTTTCAACCTCAATGACCAGTTATTCGAGCGCAGAAGAACAGTTACCGAAAAGACGTGATTTTTTAGGGGAAATTGCATGGGCTGAAATGTCAGAGCGGAAAAGCATCAAACTTCTACTGACAGAAAACACGGAAAAAGAAGGGAGGGTCATTTCTGAAATTGATGACGCGTTCTTTGTTATTAGATAGGCGTTAATAAGTAATATAATTCTAGATGGTGAGGGAAATTAGAATACTATAAATCAGATTATGTGCTTTGGGAAAAGAGATTACTATAAAGGATAATTTTTACCTCCAAGTGGATAAAAATTTCTACTTGATTTAGGTAGTGATATATAACAAACATTTTTGAAAATATGTTACATGTTAGGACATGTTAAAGCGTGTTAAGACATATTCCAGGCCTCTTTAAATAAAACGAGTTCATACATAAGTATTCAAAATTCTGAATACCAACATGCTAGGTATAAATTACAAAAATAGTCAGGTATATCCATTTTGATAATTCTACATCTATTAATGCCTCTAGATAGAATATCAGAATAGGGGACAATGTTCACCATCTCAATAATAATCCTCTATATTGTGATTGCTTTCATCTGAGAGTTCTTCCTTCCACTTCTTCCTTTTAGAAATTATCATCGATAAATTCGTTTGAAGAGCCTGCAATAGCAAATAGCTTAGTTTACTTTACAGATTTGACGGGATTATCGGAAACCAATCTTGAGAAACCAGATGATTGTGAAGTTTAATATTTTGCCTGTTCTATTGGTAAACACTTTTGGAAATCAGTTCAACTATATCCACAATGAAGGGCTAACAAATGCTTCGCTTGAATTCATTAATTTATCGAGAAGAAACCCGATATCGGATTTCTCTCTCATAGAAAACACAGATATAAATTAGGGTAGAATATCTTTGATATTTCATCAGGCGAGAGCTAACGGTGGTGTAGATGGTGAGTAATTCAGAGTCATACTGATACTATAATATGGGATAGAAGTTTAAATGTCTTCAGTGATATTAAACACCAAGAATTTTTTTAGAAGAGTTGTTTTACTTGAATTTTCAATATACGAATGAATAAAATGTAACTTTGATATTAGATTGTATATATAATTTCTCTAAATATTATATCACAATTTAGGGGTTAATTATATATATATAGTTTGTAATAAATTTTTTAATCTATTGTTTCAAAATTTATATGTGAGATGCTAGCTAGTTAAAAGTATTTAATTACACCGATCAATATAGACACATGCAGTATACATTTTTATATCTATAAAACTAATGCATCAATTAAATATATATTTAAAAATACATTTCTTGTTTCGATGAAGATAAAAAGACTTTATGCTAGAATTAGAAAAATAAGTAACTATTATTGAGAATATTGAAAAAATAATACAAATATTTATAAGGTATAAAAAATTCTAGTTAATCAACCATCTGAATACTGAATTTACAGTTAAATATTTCTAATAGTATGAACAAATAGTGATTCTAGTATAGGGAAAATATTAATATTCAATGAACATAGAAGAAATTTTTGTTAGAAAATGAATAAAAATTTAAATGAAAAATAGTGTCATATAATATTATCATTGAAAATATTGTGGTGATAAACAACAGACTTGTTTGCATATGTTACAACATGTTTGGACATGTTACAACATGTTTGGACATGTTACGACATGTTTGGACATGTTACAACATGTTTGGACATGTTACAACATGTTTGGACATGTTACAACATGTTTGGACATGTTACAACATGTTTGGACATGTTACTACATGTTTGGACATGTTACAACATGTTTGGACATGTTACAACATGTTTGGACATGTTACAGCGTGTTAACTTTCTCAGGCCCACACTTTTCAAGGATATAAATGTCCTACATGCCTAAAGAATTATGACAATACCTAAGCATTAATGAAGGTAGCTCAAAATTTGAGCTGCTGGAGCAGCAGAAAAGCTCAATTTTAAAGGTGGTACAATTTCTGTACCACTGAGCATTAAACGTAACCCTTATGTAGTATGTACCACCAGACTTGAAAGCGTATTTAAGGGTGGTTCAGTTTCTGTACCACAGCGCACCAATAATTGTAACAATCAGTGTGGCATAAAATATGTACCACCTGACTTGAAAGAGTTAAGACCTCATCCAGACATGTTTAAATAGAACGAGTTCATACATATAAGTATTCATAATCTGAATACCAACTGACTAGGTATAAATTAAATAAATAGTCAAATTTATCCATATTGATAATTCTACATTTACTATTGCCTCTAGACAAATATCAGAATCAAATTCAGACTTAGTTCGAAATAAAGTATCAATTATTATCTGATTCATCAGTATTAATATTTCCATTACGAATAAATTGAAGAGAGAAACTTGGGAAAAGAACTAATCTTATAATTTCCTTCAGTCAAATCTATTATTTAGGCCCTAAGTAGTATAATAGAATTCCTTTCCTCTAAATTTTAGGGTAAAGGATCCATCTAGCACTTAAGGGCCGTACACACGTATGGTTTTTTAAGTTTTTCCACCAGACTTTTTGCTAAGCTCCTCCTACTTTTTCCACGAGAATATAAGAAAAAACATATAATAATTATTATTATTTTAGTTGGTATCCATGATACCTGCAGGTATCTGTCTTGTGGAAAGACTTAAATAAATAACAATCATATAGTTTTTTCTTATATTCTTGTGGAAAAAGTAGGAGGAGCTTAGCAACAGTCTGGTGGAAAGACTTAAAAAACCCTTCGTGTGTACGGCCCTTAAAACTATTTACTCCTAATGTTAGATATACCCTTTCCCTTATTTTTCCTTTCAAAAGCACCATCCAAACTCAATCATGAAAATAAATCAATGTTCTGACTTTGCTCAACTTCAGTCGCGGTGAACATGATTCCTATAACTTGCGTCAGCTGCTGTCGTTTCTCACGCTTTTGATTAAACATGAACTACAACATGAAAGGTTAACTTGTGCATATGAATATACCCTTGCATGTAACATACTAAGTTCTGTTAGTTTATTAGTCTCCCATATAATATACTCAGTTGAGTCGGTCATATTTCCTTCATCAGATTGGATTTCGGTTACAAAAGTATGATATTTTTCTGCTTTATATTTTATATACAATAACAAAAGATACAAACAAATTATAAAATGAATATGATCCAAAGATATAATTTTCAGAGTAGTTTAAACTGAAACATTGGTGGGTAATAAATTTATCTAAAATATTCAAAACTAGATAAGGTATTCAACCAATATTCAACATGAATTTTCTGTTCTACCAAAATCCTTCCTATAGTCAGCCCAAAGCGTCGTTATAATTCCCCATGTATTTATATTGAGCACACACGGAAATAGCTCTAATTTCCTGAGATCTTCACCAATTGCATTACTCCTCTGAAACTCTCCAATTTTTCGAAAGATAAGCCCTAATCTGTCCTATTATTTCTTGTCCCGAACTACTGCCCACTAATTTGACCATGAAGTTAAATTCTCATCGAAATAAATCTCATTTGGTCGCGAAAAGGAAGAGGGAGGGCGACTATACATATTCTTTATCTCCTTCTAGGCGAAGATGTGGCTGGAATCTTTAAAATTGAACTTGGATATATTGGCCATATATAAATTGGGGAGGAGTTATTAATAAGCTATCTACGATTGAAGATCTATTTTACTATAAAAGATAATCTCAATTATTTATAATACAATACTGGACGAAAGTTCCTTGTTATTAAGAATTATAAATAAGATTGATGATCAATAGAATTTTTTTAAATATCTATCATCGATAAATCCTCATCCCTACACTGAAGAAAGTACGAGTCAAATTGACTCCTAATTCATAGTCAGATTGACTCAGGTAGAGTCATTAAAGAAAGAAGACTCCAATATTGGAGTTTTGCAGCCTTGCATGACTCAAGCGTTGAGTCAGATTGACTCGCAATTTTTTCTCAGCGTAATACAGTTTAATACCTATTTAAATCAAGACAAAATTCAAGTGGTTATTATTTTCGCCAAGAGTTTACCAATAACTTTCAACTTAATTTATGATATTTGAATATCATAATCAATTATTCATCAATTACTATCACGCTATTTCTATTAAATACATTTTCACATTTTGAATTAGTTGACCATTTCGTTTTATCGACTGGAAAAACAAATTTTTGAAAACAGATTAAAGGCATAGAAATAATTATCAATAGGAAACCTTAATATTCTATTATCTATATTTGAAATTATGATAGGATCCTCAATAATTAAAAAAATATTATTTAGGGTTAGATAGTAGGTACTCACAGTTGACAGCACTTCACTCCAATATATCACCTCTATATTAAAATCCTTTATAGTGAATGTAGTGTCCTCTATGTTGAAGGAAGTAATAACCTCTATAGTGAACAATTTTCTTTAGTCTTCCATGGAATGGCCAACAGTTTTAGAAAGTGAAGAAGAATACATAGCAAACTAAATAAAAAAATTTCACTATAGAGGCTGCTTTCTTTCTCGGGACACTGCAATCACTATACAGGATTACTGTACTTACTGCAGATTTCCCTTGCATAGTTTACTGATGTATAGGTACACTCTGAAAAGAAGAAGAATTATGATTAGAAACAATTGAAGATAGAAGTAATGAGTAATTCAGTATAAATATTGAGTATTCAAGTCATTCTATATGTTGCATCCGGAATTTGAACCAATAATTCCGGATGTGTACAGGATTCATGTCGTTTTTAGTTGAGCATAAATTTTCTAAAAAAGTACAAATATTTTTTGATAAAGCAGTTAAATTTGTAATTATCTAATTATTCTAACGCTTTATAGAAATTAAGTGAATTTACGTTTGTCAATATTCTGATCATATTTACATTCACAAGAACAGCCTTAGTTTGCTAATTTTCCTCATCTTATTAAATAAAATAAAGAAACATGAATTGCCGATCAATATGAAGTCTACGAATTGTAAATTGTATTGAAATATCATTCGATTACGAAGAGGAAAAAGCGTTTAATTTACCTAGGAAAAATGTCTTCAACTAATTGTGCCATTCATAATGAAAATTTAGACTCTGATTTTTCTCTTCTACTCTCATTAACTTTTGAATTAAATTGCACTACTATCTTAATTAGAAAAAAATTCTAAAATAATTGAAACAAATGAACAATAATATCATCAGGACTTGTGATTAGGAGGTAATTATACGTCGAGAAGAATTTTTAACGGACGTATTTATTACGGAGAACGAGGTAATTAATTTTTGCTGGTATTAAGGAGACTTATCTCTTATATATTGCGCGAAATTGTTTGCTATAGAAATATAATAAAGAAATACATGAATTATATACAGTAATAATTCAATAAAAAAGATATATAGTATAAAGTTGCGAACTATTTCATTTTAATGGATAGTTTAAATTTAAAAAAATAAACGAATTAACTATCATCATAATCATACAATGTATAAAAATTATTTCTACTTCAAATTTTATAAGTACAATAATTGCGTATGTGTGATAGAAAACTAAAGTTGAAAATGTTGCAATAGAATCATATAAAAAAAAATATATAATAGAGAAATATTAAAGAATATAATAATGGTTAAAATAAATGATGCATTATTTAATGTATTTTATTTTGTTTTACAACTAATTTATATTATTTCCATTCAATTTTAATATATTGATTAGAATTGAATTTAGCTGTATTCCAATTTCTCAATTAATAAAATAATAAACACTGAGGAGGAATTTACAGAGCAATATGGTAATATAAATGCATTATTCAAGTGAAAGGGCACACGAGAAGATCATATGGAATCTTCGAAACCATATCGCGATTCCATTCCGTTTTCTGACAGTTTAATTATAACTTTTAAGACGACTAGAATGGTATTTTCACATAAACATGAAAAATGGTGTCATCTTCGAAATTAACACGTATTGATGAGAATACGAATTTTAAGTCATTCGAATTCTGCTGGCAGAAATGGTGAACCCAGTTTATGTTTTCTATTCTCATTTTCAACATATATGTTAAGCGATTTACTTGAAATTTTTTTATTTATAATAAATCCTGTGATTGTCATTATTCGCGTTATTATTATTTATAATGTTTATAAACATTTTTTGAAGTTACATATGTTTGTTGCTTCAAAATTATGAATAGAATTAAGTAAATAAATAGACAACGTCATTGAACATATAACGATCCAATTAAAACTTATTAACCATATATAAAATTACCTAGAATTAATTTTCTCTAGTGTGCAGGCAAATATCTTAATACGTTTTCATGTTGTAAATTTTCTCCCAAGTTTATTGTTTCATGTACAGCTAATCGGTGCTTCGTATGCAGTTTTTAGTGCAAACTTTGAAGATGGGATGATAACTGCCGAAAGTTAACCTATTTATGACCATATTAGACCAAGCCGAGGTGATGATAGAATTAGTTACCCGGAGAGAATGTTGTGGTGGAGCCATTGAAGATTAAAGGTGGCTTCGATGAACCTATCATAGCTTACAATCCTGCTATAATGAATAACTATTTAGTGATACAATGATACATTATGTGAGGCTGTAGTATTAAAATTATTTAATAAGATTAAAATTGTATAATAAAATTAAAATTATTTAATAAGATTAAAATCGTATAATAAAATCAAAATTGTATAATATAATTAAAATTGTACAATAAAATCAAAATTGTATATTTAACTTAAAATTATATAATAAAAAATTTGTATTATATATTGTGTAATAAAAATTGTATCATAAAAGCATAATAAATTGTTTAGTGAAAAAAGCAGGGTATGCATTGAAAATATATATTTTGTATCAATAAATGTATGAATTTATATAAGAATATGTATAGTTGTGCCTGTCCACACTTAAAACAGGTAATTGGTAAATTAGAGAGAAATTTATCGTGAATATGTTCTAAAAGTTCCTCCAAATCACACAACTGTTGACGGCATTGGATTAGAAAGATGCAAATTAAATGTCATTATTTTCAACACTTTTGAGTTACTCAATCTTTATAAGTTTCTCATCACAAGAAATCTCGCTTTAAGTTTCAGTGCTATCCCCATTTTTATTTGAATTTCAATTATAACTTTAATTTCATTCGTTGTAGGAAAAAACTTCAATGGAACTTCTGTAGGTTTTTGTTAGAAAGCAGCACCAAAAATCTCAATATCCATGACTTCTGTGAGGAGATTTTACATTATGAACTTTTGAGGCGGAGTTGTTTGCCTCCATTGGAAATTGCATTGCGATTATCATTACATCGCTCTGGGATTGGACTATTCCCGTGAATATAAAACACCTAAAGCCCCCTTCACACTTGTGTTTCTCAACCCCACCTTAAAAAAATTGCCCATGGCAAAGAGTTTAGCTGCAATTGATTTCAACGGAGCCCTTCACACTTGCGTTTTTTTTACCGGCATTTTTTCTGATGCAATTAAATTAAAATTGTACAATGAAATTATACAATTGAGAGGTACTCGTAGGAGTACTCGTGAGGGGTACTCGTAGAGCGCATACCTTCGCCACTGCTAAACAATGACATTGACCATCCAATAATCCTTGAGTAATATATGACCTTGACCTTTGACCTACTCGCTTCTAAAATCTAACCAAATTGTTTCTGGATAATGACCAATCGTCCCACCACTTTTCAAGCAATTTGGTTAAATAATTTACGGGTTATAAATGACCTTGACCTTTAACCTGATCGCTCCCAAAATCTTATAAACTGGTTCTAAATTTAATTGTCCCTGGGTATACTGACCAAACTTCCCATCAAATTATAGGCAATTTGGTTGAATACATTTTAGTTATGCGAATAACAGTACATATTAAAAATAAATAAATATATACCGAGCAAATTAATTTTGCGAAGGTAGTAAAGCAATAACGTGGTGACCAATAAGATATATATACGTACAAACTAGATCTCAAGACTATATACCATATAAATCATTATTGAATTTTTCTTCTCCAACTGAAGTCATGGACAGTATAAGAATTGTTACCTTACAGTCTCTAAACTACGCTATAAACAACTAAATTATTAATTGTGCTCTTTAAAATGGAATCTGATCAGAAGATTAATATTTCCATTAACATATCTTGTATTTATTTATATAGTTTCTGACATTATATCTTCATTTCCTAGAAGATGTATTGATGACAACAGTCAGGGATTTTCCGTGTACCGATCAATTATAAATTAAATCTTCTATATTAGGTATCAATAATAATTACATAATTATTGCAGATAGCACTCCATAATATATTTACCGTTGAATTAAGTAAATAGTAAGTACTCATCTCCAGCAAGACCTGATAGATGATGTTTGTGTAAAAATGAAGATATATTGTAAACATAATATGACATAGAACATCCGATTTAAAGTTTTCTTTACAACTTAGAGTAGTATTTTTGTCCAATTAGCATGGAGTTAGAGGGATTATTACCTACAACTAAGTAAAAGTATCATAGTTACTCAGCGAGAAGTTCGCTAATGTTCTTTTTAATGATAAAGTAAAAGTTATATATCCTATCAACATATGAGTTCAATTATTGTGAAATGAATCGATTTGATAAAACTGTAAAAGTTAAACATAAATCTATATTGTATAAAATATTGACGAGCTGTAATTAATATTATATATGAAATTTATTATTATATTAAATTAAATATGTTTGATGAGGTGATTACTTAATTGATATGAAGATTGTAAATAAGTATAAATCATATTAAAAATAATCTCTCATTTTCAGTAATTAAATTTGAAGATGTAAAGATGGCTCAGGATATATTAATTGATATGGAATTCTAATTTTTATATATTTATCCAATTTTTAAATATTAATTTCTCAACATAATATATTATTCCATACAAGCAAAAAATAATTAAAAAAGTCATGAACCATGTGAGGATTGTTTAATAATATTAATATTATTTAATCCTGTTATTTTTTACGTGAAAATACACTATAGTCAATATATTACTTATATTTTTCATTAGACTATACCGAATTAATTATATAATAGGTTTTTAAAGAATAGCACAGATATTGTAATTTTGATCTAAATAATAAGTTACTATTTTCTAGAATACTATTAAATATTTTCTGCTCCAGGAACTCAATTTACCAACATCCTAATCCTAAACTGTTTTCTATATTTTGACTTACAATCTCTGGAGATTGACTCTAAACTTCTTTGCTGAAAATAACTTACCTAACTATATCATTGAGGAGTTTCGAAAATAACTTCTTAAGCTTTCTCGTTTACATCCTTTAATTTCATTGAGAAAGTTTGAAGGCTTTGAAGTAGAGAATTATTTAAAAAGAATATATGTTATTTTGATTATTGTAATGCTCTATATAATGAATGCATTTAATTTCGGTGAATTATTGAGATTAAATAATTATTTTTCTTTTTCAATTTTATACATCAGGTGGTTCTTCTCCATCACTTTTCAGTTTTATTTTAGAATCCGCTTTTTAGGTTATAATGAGAAAATATTTACCATTTATTTATTGAAACCCATGTAACATTTATCAATATAGATATCAATATAAAATGGTAAATATAACAATTGAATTAATTAATTAATTTACACATTATGAATTATGGAAGACTATAATAATTATTATATTAATTTCAGTGGAAGATAAACTATTATGTTAACATCCGCTCACGTATAAAGCGATTTTAAAAATGCTTCATTACATTTCAATGCAATAATCTTTGCTTTGTCTGATTTTTTTCTTGTAAAAGTTGCGGGCTGAAAAGTTACCCAAGCGTATATCCTGAAAAAGGTCTTTTTATAATTCTATGAATCCTGCCAAAGATATAAACTGAATTCTCACTTCTTGCCTATTTGACTAAATAACTATACAATATATCAAAGCATCACAAAAGATCTCCATACCATTTATTCCACAGTGTCACTTGAAGACCTCAATACAATCTAACTCCTTTTGGTCTGTAGATCTGAAGGCTTCTTGCACGCCCCAATGATTCGAATCACAAATTTATATTCCACTTCTCACCTTCAGATGCAGAAGCTCTTAGCCAAATTAGTGGCAGGTGGAAATAGTTCCTAACACTCACATTATTGAGTTAGAAGAAATTGCTGTCGTTCTTGAATGTTGCATATACATTATATTGTATTATTTAGTGTACATTACGAATAGTCTGCTAATTTCACATTTTTGGACATACAAGAAAAAACTATATAATAATTATTTTCTTAATTTTAATTTAAATTGGTATCCAAGATACATGCATGCATAATGATTAAAATCAAAATTAAATAAAAATTATTATAACTTTTTCTTATATGTATGACTGAAGATGTGAAACCGACCGCCAATTCATAACTTAACCTACTATGATTATTTAAATGAATATTTCAGTATTTGTCCAGATTATAATTAAATGATAAGAAAATTTCTCTCGATAGTTTCATACATTGACAACTGTATTATGTTCTATTAATTATTATAAGTTATTATTAATATAAGTTATTATAAGTTAGTTTTTATTTGTTAATTCATACAGAAAAAAATGTACACAGGTAGAATTTTTTTTACCTTTTGGAAGGCAATCTTTTAATTTAATTATAAGAAGTATAATATAATATATACAATTCTATCACCATTCTATTCATCAGTCAGTTATCCTCCGATAAAATTTTTCAGAGTAGCTTTCAATAAATTTGGAATAAATGTTATGTAATAAAACTCACTTAATGCAATTGAATTCAATACAATTCAATTACAATTACACATAAATTACATAATAAATACATTTATATTGTATTACATAACTAATATAGCTAAACTGCTTGCGTTGGTTGAAGAGGATATGTCGCAATAAGGTTGAGCCTTCAGCAATCTATTTTTTTCCATATTTTTTCTTTCAGTTCTCCACATTTTTTCTGGAAAAATTAAAACACACAATTGTTGTACTGAGTTATTTTCTCGATCGAAATTTAAAACTATAGCAAAATATCTTTATTAAAATGATAATCACCTGACGCAATATACTAGTCACCTCCTAGGTAAGTATATAATTTTAATTGAACTGTAATTATTATTATGATTGAATATGTTGACATTGTATAGATATTAAGCAAAATAATTATAAAGATCTTTCTAGTAAATGATCTTTATGTGAGTAGTCATACCTCCTTTAATTACTTCTGTTAATTATAAAATTAAAAATTGAATAACTAGAATTACATACATTTAAAATATTTTTTTACATATCATAGTATTACATTAAATAAATATGTGCTACATGTGAAGATTCGACTATTGCATATATTAAAAAACTACATGGAAATAAGTCAAATTTTATAGTCAATATGAATTGAAAGGGAAGCAAATTCTCAGATAAAAATCTCGTCAATGAAGCAAGACATTACTGCACCTTTTAAAGTGTCGAGTCAGCAGAATTTTGCCAAACCGTGACGCAAAATTTGCATAGTGATATCTTTATCTATTTTCAGATATGAGCAAAATTCAAAGATTGCACGGACTCAAAACACTTGGAGAAAATGAATTGAAAAAAAAAATTGAATAAAAGTAAGTGGATGTATAATGGTCACTAATTTTAACGAATTTTTCACAAAGTATTCGAAGGATAAAATATTAACATCCTTATGGGAATAAGGATTCTGATTCTCTAATTGAATTGTACAACCAACATACATACACGAATAAAGGTGAGTAAATATTGCCTCAGAATATTAAAGGTTTAAAAGGGTGAGGGAGTAAATAAGCGAACCCGGAAAAAATTGTCATAAAGGCTGCTTCACACATCAGATATCCGTCAGGGACGTCAGCGGTCAGTGATTTTTTATCACTGAGGAGAGCTGAGGAGAGCCGGTACTGTGTGAATAGGTCCGTTGATAATGTAACGATATAGTTTTTCACTGAAACCGAATCACTGAGAGGAGAGTGACGGAGACGGACCGGTGACGTGCCGGACGGATATCGGTGACGTGTAAAGCAGCCTTAAAACTGCAACTTTTAGTTCTGGAAAGCCGTTTGGAAATGAATAAATGTACAGTTGTGAATTTGAATACAATTTAATGCGTTTGAGGGATTTTTGATTTCATTTACGAGGTTATATATTTTTTTCTTGAAAAGTAAACATCTTGACTGAACATTAATGTGAAAATTGAGAATTAACATTCTAAAGAGTAAAAATAATCTTTCCAAACTATTGAAAATTTAATTTTTAGACGAAAATTATTTTATTTGAACAAAGAGTAGTTTCAAGCTACTATAAAAGAATGAACCGATTTCCAGAACTCATTGGGGCATAGTTTCATACATCTTATTTTCAAAGTATCTATATTGTTTAAAGTATACTAGTCATCTTGGATAAACTATAAGACAATTTACGTAAATATTCATTATCTATACTTTATTTAATTCAATTAAATTCTGCACAATATGAACATTACTACCAATTTATTCCCACATATACTTCCGTAATTGAATTCTAATATTTGTTTGTTATGCTCACGAAACAGAGAAATACGATTCCCAGATTTTAAAAACAGCCTCAAAAAGCGTTTGCTCCATTCTGTATTTTGTTGCCGTAATGTTATCAGTTTCGTTGCAGTATCAAATAACAGCTGCATTTGCGTTCGAAGTTATCGCAAGGATTCTGCTTCTTCTTCATTGCCGTACCATTTGCATGGTAGTATTGCTCGCAAGATTAGAGCTTTAATGTAATTCTGAACTGAATGCATTTTATTGTACAAAGAGAGCTAGGGAGATAATGTTTTCTTGTGCTTTTTGTTTGTTGTCCAAAACGTGCGATCGTTACATACATCCAAATTAAGGTTAAGAACTTCTTAGTAAAATGTAACTTTTGTGTGCCAATTACTGTAAAGCAATTCGATTATATTATAGCGACGCATGCTTTTTATTTCAAAATAGGGTCAATTATTAAGGAGGCACTTTTTCCTATTATAGAAACTCAACGTTGTCTCAATTTCAACAAAAGATGCAATTTTTGAGATATAATTTTGTCTTCGATATGTAGTTATTGTTTAGTTTTTTGGATAAATCTTGATATAGTGAAAAATACGTTTTTATATGATTAATATTATATATATCTTGCACCCGAATAACGGTAATTTTTCTTCAACCCCATTTGTTCCAATACAGAAAAATAATTCTCTAAATACCTGTTTTTATTTTAATGTTAATATCAAGAAAAAATTTCTACAAGTGTAAATTTATAAATGATATTAAATTATCTAATATATCAAGCATAATTACTTAACTATTTATTTCTATTGTTTCCCAAACACCTGTTTAATATTCTCACCTGGCAGCTAATTAATTAACATGCAATTCTTTTTACCTGTTGATAAATGACACTAATTGTTATTTTGTCAATCCTTTTCATGTCATCACATGAGGCCTAATTGATATTTAATTGACAGATGTAACTGCGTCCAATGATTAAAAATAATAATTATGATGATTATAAACTGATAGCATGTGTCACAGCACTCGGATACCTAATCAGGGTAACAGTGCTCGAAAAGTGGGGGCTAGCAAGGTCATTCAATGTCAATCAGAACTTTACAAAGGTCAGGTAGGTTCTTGACCTACCTTCATACCTACTTTTTGTGTACTGTGAGTGTTTGATGTTATATCTATAATTTAAATAAAATTTCATTGTATAAAAATATTTCGGTTTAACATTTATATGGAAAAAAATATGAATGATTTTTTTACAGAATGAAATTTTACAAAATATAATTTTACAAAATAAAATTTTACAAAATAAAATTTTACAAAATAAAATTTTACAAAATAAAATTTTACAAAATAAAATTTTACAAAATAAAATTTTACAAAATAAAATTTTACAAAATAAAATTTTACAAAATAAAATTTTACAAAATATTATTTAAGAAAAATATAATTTTATAAAATACAATTTTATAAAATACAATTTTATAAAATACAATTTTATAAAATAAAATTTTATAAAATTCAATTTTATAAAATACAATTTTGGATGTAGAGAACAACTTTTGTTTCGTCACATGATCATTCTTTTGAATTATTTTGGTGATGCAAGAAAATTGGAGAATCCAGGGATGACAGACTGTTATTGGAATACTGTCAGACGGGATTTCATATAAAATTGTACAGAATATGCGGGTGAAAGATTAGACCTATAGCGGAACAAGATTTCATGTCATCGAAATTTTGCACATTAATAAAACATAAGCCGATAAGGCCAAAATTAATCAAATGCAAATGAATTATTATTGATATTGTTTTCAAGAATTGAAATTTTTTCTAATTTTTTCAGTTTGAAGATTATTTTCATCAATATTATAATAAGAGCGGCCTCTATATGTCTGTCTGTCTGTCTTGCCTGTCATATTATTCTGGTAACAAATATACGATATATAGTATTCTGATATCAGTTCAATAAATGATTTAAATAAATAAATAAAATTTTATTCTGTTCAGTTGAAAATATTCGCTCCAAAATAATATTCAATATCCTTTTGTATAATGTGTAGTAATATGTAATAATATCCGATATTATTAAATAAATATTGAATATTTATAATTATTCATGAAGCTGATATATCATAAGCGTCGTTATTATTAACGGAAATCGTACACTTAGGAACAAGATTAATGACTATAAGTTAGAATTTAGTCAATTAATATCTTTGTCACGAACAACCTATGAATCAATGATAGAATTGATTTGCTTAATTGTGACCATTACACTGAAGAATACGTTATCCATGAGCTGCGTGAATTTCTTGACATTACAAAGCTAATTTTCAAAGAAGGTTTACATATCAAAATATATCCCAGGTAGCAATGATTCTTGGGCCAATGTTGTCCCAATATTGCCAATGTTGTCCCATATTGCCAATGTTGTCCCAATATTACCAATGTTGTCCCATATTGCCAATATTGTCCCAATATTGCCAATGTTGTCCCATATTGCCAATAGTGTCCCAATATAGCCAATGTTGTCCCAATATATTGCCAATGTTGTCCCAATATTGCTAATGTTGTCTCAATATTGCCAGTGTCGTCCCAATATTGCCAATGTTGTCTCAATATTGCCAGTGTCGTCCCAATATTGCCAAAGTTGTCCCAATATTGCCAATGTTGTCTCAATATTGCCAGTGTCGTCCCAATATTGTCAAAGTTGTCCCAATATTGCCAATGTTGTCCCATTATTGCTAATGTTGTCCCAATATTGCCAATGTTGTCCCAATATTGCCAATGTTGTCCCAATATTATCAATGTTGTCCCAATTTTTCCAATGTTATCCCAATATTGCCAATGTTGTCCCAATGTTACCAATATTGTCCC
Source organism: Caprella mutica (assembly GCA_947561585.1). Taxonomy (NCBI): domain Eukaryota; kingdom Metazoa; phylum Arthropoda; class Malacostraca; order Amphipoda; family Caprellidae; genus Caprella; species Caprella mutica. Next base: position 28,994 of record CANNZV010003870.1, on the reverse strand, counting down.
AATGTTGTCCTGATATTGCCAATGTTGTCCCAATATTGCCAATGTTGTCCCAATATTGTCAATTTTGTCTCAATATTGCCAGTATCGTCCCAATATTTCCAATGTTGAACCAATATTGCCAATGTTCTCCCAATATTGCCAATGTCGTCCCAATATTGCTAATGTTGTCCCAATTTTGCCAATGTTGACCCAATATTGCCAAAGTTGTCCCAATATTATCAATGTTGTCCCATATTGCCAATATTGTCCCAATATTGCCAATATTGTCCCATATTGCCAATGTTGTCCAAATATTGCCAATGTTGTCCCATATTGCCAATGTTGTCCCAATATAGCCAATGTTGTCCCAATATTGCCAATGTGGTCCCAATATTGCCTATGTTGTCCCTATATTGCCAATGTTGTCCCAATATTGCCAATGTTGTCCCATTTTTGTGAATGTTGTCCCGATATTGCTAATGTGGTCCCAATATTGCCTATGTTGTCCCTATATTGCCAGTGTTGTCCCAATATTGCCAATGTTGTCCCAATATTGCGAATGTTGTCCCGATATTGCTAATGTTATCCCAATATTGTCTCAATATTGCCAATGTTGTCCCAATATTGCCAATGTGGTCCCAATATTGCCTATGTTGTCCCTATATTGCCAATGTTGTCCCAATATTGCCAATATTGTCCCAATATTGCCAATATTGTCCCAATATTGCCAATGGTGTCCCGATATTGTCAATGTTGTCCCATTATTACCAATGTTGTCCCAATATTGTCAATGTTGTCCCAATGTTGCCAATGTTGTCCCAATATTGTCCAAGAAACATTGATAACTGGGAGTGTTTTCATAACGGTCCATTCAATTATTCAGTTCACTTAATAGTATAAATTGATTCAAAGATAGTTAAATTCATATAACTATTAATTAGGCTCATTTTTTCGAAGACAATCAGCGCAATACAAGAATGTATGTATAAGAACTGAGTAAAAAGTTAGTTAGAGTACAACACCTCTATAATGAACTTGCTGTAGTTCATTATAGAGGACTTCAACTATATCATCAAATATTAACTTTCAATAAACGGACATAAATGTTGTAAACTATTGTTCGAAAAATGCTTTTGACACCTTAATGATGATGTTAGCTATCAAGCATCAGGTTTTAGGTAAATCATTTTGTATGTTTTACCATCCCTGATGTGACAGCTAAGAAACATACATCTATAATGAACTCCTGCATGAACTACAGACTACATCTCGATCCATTACTCGAGATGAAAAGTCTCCGAATAATCTGAGAGGAACCCATGCAATATTCAGTGAATTTCATCCAAAAGGTCATTTGAAATCTTGGAATTCAAATAAAGATTCCAGGCCTTCGCTGACATTTCAATTATAAGTTTTCATTGAATGAAGAGGTATTTTTTGACATCTTTCGTATAATTCATAATTTGTTTTGCAATTTGATTGATAACTTCATCAGGAATATACGTAATAATTTAGTCATTTTGATACTTTTCGTATTTATTTACTTTGCAATAACATTATGAGTACAGAATATATTATAAAACGAATGTTCTTTAATCATATTGATAAAATGTTTAATTCTATTCTTGATGTAACTGGTTAATTATATGGATAGAATTTTTTTTATTTAGAAAATTATTTTAGGTTTAAAATTATTTTAGGTGTAAAATTATTGTAGGTGGAAAATTATTTTAAGTAAAAAATTATTTTAGGTGGAAAATTATTTTAAGTAAAAAATTATTTTAGGTGCAAAATTATTGCAAGTAAAAAATTATTTTAGGTGGAAAATTATTGTAAGTAAAAAATTATTTTAGGTAGAAAATTAATTTAAGTAGAAAATTATTAAGGCTGAAATATATTTTACGTGGAAAATTATTTTAGGTATATAATTATTTGATGTAAAACATACTTTTGGTAGAGATTCTTTAAGGCAAGAAATGATGATTCATTTCTCCTCATCATCTAACAACATTATGCTAAGCGTCTTTATTGAAGAAGAAAAGAAGGTACATAATATAAACGTAATAAAAAAATTATAGTAGCACAGTGTTGTGATTTTAGTGAATCTTTAACTCCTTTAATACCATATGTGAATTTTCTTTACACTCTACGTCTAGATATCTATTGCTAAATAAACCGTATAGAAACAGTGCTAATTGTATCAACTTTAAATAAACTTCATTTATGAACGAAATTCATGAAATTATTGAATCTGAAATAATACCAACTAAATAATATTAGTTGGTATCCATGATACCTGCAGGTATCATGGATACCAACTAAAATAAAATTAAATAATTATTATTTTATCGTTTTTTTTACGTGTCCGAAAATGTGGACCTGACCGATAATTAAGAACTTACCCAATAATGTGACCAATGTCATTTTCTTTATTTGTAATATAGGATTCATTTAACGGAAATATTTTTAGTAAAATAAATTGGACTAAATAATTAAGATTTAGTTAGTGCATATTCAGTTTCTGAATGCATATTGAATTGTTAACAAGCACAATTTTCTTCCATTTACACAAGCATTAAAAATAACAAAATAACAACTATCTAAAAATATGGATGAAAAACTAATATTATTACGTATCACCTTTAAATACACATGATAATTAATGATTGAAAAAAATTTCTAATACATAAATTTGTTTTATTCTTACTATTTTCATATTCAAAAAATTATCTAATTCATAAAAAATACCTAATCTAATTCAAATTTTTATTCAATTCATTGTGAACTATATAATTCATACATGGGTAAAATTGACTCACTCATAAACTCAAGACTACCTACAACTACATTAATTTTGCGTCATTTCAAGTAAAATTCAACATTTTCATTTCACGCTCTCCCCTAAAATACGGATTGGGTAATTCTTCATCTTGTTGCTCACTATATACGGGTTTGAAGCTGTGAGGTAAATTGGATCATTTTTCACGGGGATGTTCGTATCTTGGAGAGCACCAATAATTTGAATTTGACATTCAACATATATCAAATTTACCACATATCTGTGGAAAACCATTAAATATATTTGTACATTGAGCAGAATAGAAATAATTTTAAAAATATAAATAAGTTGATTTCTGTTCACGTTAGAAACCATTGAAACCATATATTATATATGGATTTTGATTTTATTGATTTGCATTTAAAATTTTATGTTTTCTGTTTATGTACCAAAATTAATTCATAGAATTGCTATATATGATTATGTAATTATATATTAATTTAAGCAAAGTACAATAAGTTAGTACATCTCAATTTTAAATATGGTTTACAGTCCTGAATTAAATGTAATATATATGTAAAGTTGTAAACAAAACACGTAATCTATTTTCTCACCATACTTTGATGGGTGTCCGGAAAGTTCACCGCCCTCAATTCACCGCCGGAAAGTTCACCGCCCTCAATTCACCGCCGGAAAGTTCACTGCACTCAATTCACCGCATGGAAAGTTCCGCAACTCAATTCATCGCAACTCAATTCACCGCATATACAATTTAATTCAAAATGTAACAATGATATGAAAAATTATAACAATAATAAGAAACTAAATAGACATTAGGGTGGGCCAAAAAACAACATTTTGGAAATTACTTAAGGAATAGTGATATAAAGTTGATATGACAAGTAAAGGTACGCGTACTGAAATTTGAATGAATTCTAACATGATTAACAGTTGCCCCCAAGCGATTCAAATATCAGAAAAGTAACATTTTTGGTGATTTTTACTACATTTCGGCAAAAAACTCATAAACTCTGATTTATAATCATTTAGAATAGGAAGATAACAGGAGAAGAGCTTATTTTGGTGTTTGTTCCAGAAAATCAGACCGGTACGACAATGTTCACAGTTGCCCCCACCCCTCCAAATAGTTCAAATTTAGGCACCGCTGGAGACTGTAGTCAGTGTAGTGCTCCACACTTATGGAGGTCTGGTGCTCAACGAAGAACATAATAAGGAAATTTACATACAAGAAATTGGGCAGAAACATTAATTATTCATTAATAAACCAACTTTTCAATATTTGGAACAGTTGGTGATTCAAAAAAGTTGATTAAGCGAATTGCATGTATTATCCAATTGCTGAAATCCGAGTAAATTCAAAAATTTTACAATACGAAAATATTGATAAAGGCTTTTATAAAATGAAATAAATACAATTCACAAAGTTATTTTGAGAATTAAATTACTTCTATCTTATCACAATAACAGCATGATTGCTCTAGAAGTCAAATTTTAAGAGACATATTGTAATATTAATATATTTCACAAAAAAAGTGCTCGGGGCAATTCAAAAGTATCAAATATTAATCTGCAATTTTGCAAGTTGTGCTTTTTCATAACGTGCCAACTAATTATATATATTTCACAGAAAAAAACAAAATCAAATATTTCAAAATTTATGGGAAAATATCATTTTGTACAAAATTTCAAATGTTTTGGGGCAACTCAAAAATATCCAGAAATGGCCTGGAAATAGGCATGCAATGTTCTTTCATAACGTATCAACTTATTATAATTATTCCATATGAAGATTCTGAAGTTTCCCAGATACCCCTATTTTTTGGCCCACCCTAATAGACATGATTTACGTTGAAAATACAGGCTTGTTTAAAGGAATATTAAATGAATAGTACTGAAAATATGAAATTAAGATTATATAATATTAGTGGAAGCATTGAAATAATATATTATTACTGAATATATGAAATAATAGAAATTAAGTAACGATTGTTGTTTCAACATTAATTTTTTTCTGGGTACTATTTGGTTACATTGAGTGTGCGAGGTACATGTCCTTCAGGGGCTCAAGATTTCTTGGTTATTTCGAAGATACGTGGCTTGGACGGCTAGACAGAAGAGGACATCACAGCTCTCCCAAACATTCTATAGAAATGTAGAATGCATATATTCTTGTTAAAAAAATTATATTAAAAACCAACAATAATGTCAAATGGTGGCATAGGACTTTTAATAAACAAATTACTTTGGTACATCCAAATATATGCAAGTTTATGGACTGCATCAAGCAAGAGCAAAACTAACCGAAATCAAAATTGAACTATTATTTGCTGATGAAATGCCTACCATGGGAAGGAAGGTCTACACTAAAACTGCTGCTCGTTTACAGAGCCTATAGTGTTGGCCTACGATGAAAATTTCGATATCTTAGAATATGTACGAGGAATAGACTTTTTTTACGCGGAATGTAAAAATTATTTGAATATTTTTCTAACCATTTCTAATTACTATTTGTATCCAGTTGTCAAACCTTTTATTAACCTTAAAGAAAAAGAAATATCAATAAACAACTTGAATTGATATTTACATATATGCGGTGAATTGAGTTGCGATGAACTTTCCATGCGGTGAATTTAGTGCGGAAAACTTTCCGGTGGTGAATTGAGGGCGGTGAACTTTCCTGTAATCACTTAGATGACCGTGTTTCTTTTAAAATGATATCTTGTACATGAATATGAACAATTAACGGTAATTATCTAATTATTTTCAGACTTCATAAATACGTAATTAAAAGTGAATTTTCTTAACTTTTCCTTCAAATAATAATCACTATCTTAAATAGTTCAAATACTCCCAATATTTACTTAGATATAATACAGAGACCCTAATATATAGCCAGACTTTAAAAAACCTAATTCAAAGCTAAATTCTGAAAAAAACTACACGAGTTAAGTCTTTAAGAACATGCAAAATTCTCCTATGATCTCCGAATGCCATGTCAGAGGCCAATATATTCCGCCTAAACAAATGAAAACAAGGCAAAGGAATAAAAACTAATAGAGTTCGTTAAGTGAACTCCTGCGATTTTTTTTTCAGTTTCAATGTGCAGAAAAGGTAGTTTTTAACTTTTGGATTCAAACAAAAACTCATTGGAAGAATAATCATAGGCTCAAAACTGAACACAAAAAAAGGAAGGCATACTAAATCGAAAACATTTGTGCGTATTGTGTTTTATACGTGAGATTGTATTATTTAAATAGAATGTTTTATCTGTTGACGTGCAAGGTAATGGTATTTTAATTTCAATGCTGAAAGTAAATATGTAAAGAAGAAAAATCTGGTAAAATTAAATGTAAATTAAAATTGTATTCAATTTAATTGGACTAAAAGTTCATCTCGAAAATTCAAAATACTAGTAATTCCTAATGAATTGTAACATATCGATTTATATATATAATTAAAAGAACAATTGAATATCGTTCTATATTTATTACTAGGTATATAAGAATGCTCGTTTTTGTTACGCTGCTCTCAAATATTTCACTCGTGGCTGGTAAATCCCACCGTGGAAAATTCCCACACGCAAATTTCCACCAGGTCCACCAGATAAATTCCACCGCTTATAAATTCCAGAAAGGAAAACTCCACCAGCGGAAAGTTCCCTCTTCTGTATATTACACCATTTGAAAAAAAGTATACAGTACAGGGGGGCGTTCTCCTAAAAGTACATTCCACAATTTTCATAAATTAAGCTGCGTTCAGTTCATACCAGCGCCGTACAAAACGAGTACTGCAGAAGAGCTATTCGAAATGAATGACGCTGTAGAAGAAGAGAGCAATTCTGTCGTTGGTTCAATAGTATAGTGATCAATTGACAGGATTTCAAAGTTTAGTGGAATCTCATTGGAAGTTTTGAAGTAATCGGCGAGCAAGTTTTTGTTGTTATGTAGATTGCGTGTCAGTGCCATCCATTCCTTTTGCAGATTGCTGTGAACGAACGTGTCCTCTGGAATTCGTTTATTTGACAAAAAGGATGTGGAGATTTAAAAAGGAATGCAGAAATGAATATATGTAAGAAATAAATTGAGTCGATGAAATATATTCAATAGAGTTGATGAAAGTATTCTAATTTTAAACTGAAACTGAAAACAGAGAAATTGAAACTCGAACACAAAATTTTAATCTAAAATATTTTTTAATGGCTTTAAAATGTTATAGGTGCAAACCACTTAAGGTTCTAGATGCTATTTACATCGTATGAATTAATTTACTATTATGAGACATGCTCCTTGATAAATTTAAAATCATATCTAGAGATAACTTTCAAATATATTGTATTAACTAGATTATGTGCACTCGGTAGAGCGCATACCTTCGCCGTTACTTTGACCCGTTCTCTCTCAAAATTCAATAAACTGCTAACTGGATAATAACCAATCGTCCCACCAAGTTTCATGCAATATGGTTGAATAAATTTTGAGTTATTGAGTTATAAATGACCTTGACCTTTAAGCCGATTTAAAATAAAAACCCACTGTTTATGGAATAACTTCAAATTGTATAATTTTATATGATTTATTATTCATACATCATTATAATCACCACGAAATTAACTTTTTCATGAATCAATTTCAAATTATACAGGGTGGCGCAAAAAAAAAAGGAAACCCATTTTCATATTAGTTTATTTTAAAAACTATTGAAGCTAGAGATTTTTTTTAAACATTGTTTTATTTGTTTACTTTTTTTGCATCTATCTTGAAAATTTGTTTAAAGGTACGATAAAAATTAAACATTCTGCAGCGAATTAAAAAAATATAAATAAAAAAGGCTTGCGCGAGGACGAAATATACGAAAAAAATTCATAATAAGTATAATTCATTTTATATGTATGCAAAAACATTAAATTTTACTATTTATGTGACAAATAAGAGAAAAAAATAATAATTACCATTTCAAAGTTGGTTTTTAGAAAAAATTGATATCTTTATAAAATCATTTCGCCGTAATTTCTAACTCCTATTCGAAACCCCCAAAATGCAGATTTCAAAAGAATAAAGAGTTTTCGTTGTGACAATTTGTTTAAACACTGGAAGCTTTAAGGAGGTTCAGCTTCATTTTGAACAACGCTTTCTGGAAATATTTCAAACTTCCACCAATTATAAAACCGTATTTACAAATGTTAATAAGTTCAAAACTGAAGAAACCACTTTAAATTTGATCAAAAAGCGATCAGGTCGCAGGAGAAAAGAATGAACACACGAAAACATTAATTTTTTTCATGAGCAGCTTATTTAGAATACAAAATTATCAATCAGAAGGTATGAATTTGACATCATTTAGGACACATTTTACCGAATTGTTTAACACGATTTGAGATATCATCCTTCAAAGAACCATTGAACTCTCAGAACTGATTTACCGCACTGTCTAAATTTTTTGTAGAAGGCATCGTTATTAGTGAAGAAGATGTATTTCCATGAATGAAAGAGTCAATAACAAAAGCGTTAATTGAATGAGAAATAGTGGGATTTAATTTTCACTACTACCATATGAAAATAAAATTATTCCTATTTTGAATTTTTTTGATTTTTTCGTCCTCGTGCATGTCCTTTTTATTTACCTTTTTCTAATTCGCTGCAGGATGCTCAATTTTTGTCGTAAATTCTAACAGATTATCAAGATAGATACAGAAAAAATAAACGAAAAAACTGGGTATTTAGAAAATTTCTAGCTGTTATAGTTTGTAAAATAAACTAATTTGAATATTGGTTTCTTTTTTTTGCGCTCCCCTGTATAGTTTTATCCGTGAAATTTGAAATTCCTAATATTTATTAATGTAGCTTAAATAAATACAATATCTCTTCTTTCAAATAAAACAAAATCAGCTAGATAAATAGAATTAACATTAGTATCAAACACATGCTATACGCTAGTAGTAGACCAATCTTAACTCTATATAGATAAACCTTAAAATTTGTGAAAAGCAAAAAAAAAACAACTTACTAGACAAAACACAATGTCTTTTCAATAACGTTTTATATCTATTATTTGTCATTTTTGTACAAAACATATGTAAAAAATTGTCATTTTGTTCATGACTGAGTTTGTTGTAAAAAAAATATGTTAAGAATTTGACTAAACTAGACTAAGCTAAAAATTATTTATTTTTAAGTGATAGTCTAATTGAAAAATATAATAATTATAATTTAAGCAAAGTGAATTTTACATAATTTTCAAATATTTCTTTCACCTTAAAGTTATAATTTTAGTCACCTTAACTTCTTGGTCAACAAATAGAGCTATCAAAGCATCACAGTCTTCGATTCCCTTCTAGAGAAAACAGGGTTGGCATATTACAAAATTATTAAAGAAGGTTTTATACTAGACCAAACAAGCCTTGAACTTAACTCTGGTCTAGTACGAAGCACATATAGTTATACTAACTCTTCAGAAAAATATCATTTATATATTCAACTAATTCAACATTTTCGCTGGACTAATCAAAATATTTAGTCTTCTTTCGTTGGAAGACAGTTGAGAGCAGCCAACTGCACGGTTAAGTCTGTAAACTCTACAGTCCACAGGATATTTATGAACGAAAATGTCACACTTCTAGGCAACTTCGGGCCATAGAGTTTAAAAAAGCGAGGGAGCTATTTGGAAGCTGAAAAACAGAGTCTTTTCAGAAACTATTACTCTGCAAATGAGAACTAGAGAGAAAACCTAGAAAATAAATAGGATAGAAACTTTTGCCCTTTTCATTTGGATGGTGCTTGTGAAGTAGGTAAAATAAAGTAAGAAATAAAAACAGGCAGTTATTAATAATATTCTTCATTCAAACTATTGTAAAATTCAAAATTAAAACCAATTTTGGTCAATATTTTATACAGAAAAGTTCAATAAGAGTTTAAAATTAGGTCAAAATTGATTTATCTTTCCATATATTTCTCTACTGTGTAAACAGTTCGTTAACACGAGCCAAAAGTTATCTGGACAATGTACAAAAATACGTGAGAAGTGAACAGATGAACTTGAGGTGTCATCAAAACTTCGGGACACATTTGCTCTGACGTGAATGACAATATTACCTTTGCCTGATTTTAAAATGAGCTAGACTAAAAGATGCACAAATGTAGGGTTTATTTTTATGTCTTTCTACTAGACTTTTTGCTAAGCTCCTCCTACTTTTTCCACAAAACTTTTGAATCATAAGAAAAAATGATATAATTATTATTATATTTTATTTGGTATCCGTGATACCTCATACCTGCAGGTATCATGGATACCAACTATAATAAACTATAGTTTTTTCTTATGATTCAATATAGTTTTGTGGAAAAAGTAGGAGGAGCTTAGCAAAAACTCTGGTGGAAAGTCTTAAAAAAACCCTACGTGTGTACGGCCCTTTAAAGATGCACAGAATTTGCGCGGGTAAAGAATTTGGTTGAAATGACTGGAATTACATTTGTGTGCATTGATATTCAATGATACCAATGCATTTCTGACTGCAGGGCCAATATTCCAATAAGGCAACCGGAACGCTACTCCAATGAAATTCCATCCAATATTGATTAATGGTATGAATGAGAGGCGAAATGAGGAGAGGCAGATATGAGTAATGAAGACCTGCCTCTGAAATGAGATGATTCATCTCGTGTGTATATTGAAAACTGTAATACAATGTCAAAAAAGAATAAAATGATCCAAATGAATAAGATAGGGTAAATTACGAATTATCGGTCGGTTTCACATCTTCGGTCACATAAGAAAAAACGATATTATAATTTTTATAGGTATCCATACACCTGCAGGTATCTTGGATACCAATTAAAATAAAAATAAAATAATTATGATACCATTTTTCCTTATATGACCGAAGATTTGAAACTGACCGATAATTCGTAATCTACCCTATATTTAGATTCAATTATATATGAAAAATATTAGGTTCAGTAACCTGATCGAAAAAATGAATTTCAAAATAAGCTTTAAACTTTTCATCTCAATATTCAGTTGAACTTCCCCATAATGAAATCCTGTATAGTGAAAGTCTTACAGTACCTTTTTCTTCAGTTGGCCATTAAATGGCTATTAGATTTAGAAAACTGATGGCCATTCATGACCGACTAAAAAAAATACGTTCACTATAGAGGCTATTTCCTTACTCAGGACTCTATATACACTTTGCAGAATCTCATTATAGAGGAGTTCTGCTTAAAGTGGAAAAATCAAGTTAATTCTTTCAAGTTAGTATCATTTTAAGCACCAATTACCAAAATTATATCTATATTACCAAGTTATTACACACTATGTTTATCTTTTACTCTATACTGATATTATAGCGTAATGATTGAATTCAATTTATTTACCAATAATTAAATAATGACACAGTTCCAACCCAGGTATCAAATTTATATAAAAAGACTGTTTGAACCATATAAAATATCCCCATGTACAATTTTCCATTTCCGAAGTTACCTGTGTTAGTTTTGGGAAAAAGCGAAAACAATTTGATATGCAATAAGAGTGTGTAATAAATATGGGAATAACTTTTAGAGCAAGAGTGAGGATGCTCAGAGGTGCTGTAACTTGGCAAACTTCTTCGCAAACTTTCATGATTGATGGGCAAATATGGAGAGATTTACGACCTCCAACCACCACTACCTAGTCATTACAATCGGTAGCTAGTGGAACCCATCCACTTTACATCATCTGATGGATACTATTATATCCTACTAATCTAAGATGAACTGGAATAGAAAGGAACAGAACAACAACAGATATTGAACCAACATAGTTTCCATTACTTTAATAAAAAAATTCTCTTTAGTTTTTATAAATATACAACCTCATAAATAATATTATTAATGATTATACATTATTAAGTTAAATATTGGCAGTAATATGAATGATATATTTTAAAGTTGTGAAGAACAAGTAATTAAAAAAGGGGGAAAATCTGATTAAATCCTTTAATATTGTAAATATATGATTCAAAAATATTATTCCGATTCCAATTATTGTTTAAATACTAAGAAATTGAACAAGTAATATGAATACTTCAATGATTACCACTTATTCGTATACTTACGTTTGAAATTGGGTTATGATAGTAAATTTAATTTAATAATATTGTTATGTAAAATTAAATAAGATGAACAACGGGTGATGAAGCTGATTTTATGTATAAACGTTTTCTCGATAACTTTTATTCGATAATATGTAACATTTAAGAAGACAAATATAGTACAGAAAACATATTTATTTATATAAGTAGGTATATTAGAAAAATGTTTCGTACTAAACACGTTAACATATTAATTAGGCATGGAAAAATTAACAATTCCCCAAACAATCTTTCACTCGATCACGTGTAAATAACTATTATAATCTAACGAGAATTCAAATCTGTATAAATTTTCATACTAATTGAGATTTTTATAGTAAATCAGTGTACCATAAATAGACATATGCTAAAAACTAATAACGTACACTAATGGGTAAATCTCAATTGGCGGAATCATAACGAGTGTCCTTCAATTACTGACTATATTTCTTTTCTTCCAGATCTTTCCACAAATGCATACACTCAGAGAAATAGAGATGAATTTTTCTACTCTGTATCTTTCTTTTATAAGAGAAGGAAGTCTTTTATTTTCTATATTCGTAGCCATTGATCTACTGTAGCCCATAAAATAAGATGTTGTAATAGACTGTGGATTTATGTATATTCTGCAGGAGAAAAAGAACAAAACTATTGAAACAAAGTCATAGTATATAGAATATATTGTATTATGATGAATAATCGTATATAACTTATTTAAAATTATTTCAATAGTAGCTTATTTCATGAAAAGAATTTATACCCTCTATACCTCTAATATATTTATTAAATGTAATATTATTCTCTTATATAAGTTACGTAATATATTACTAACAATAGAAGTTTATTTCATTAAAAGGATTTACTTTCTCTATACACCTTTATATATATTTATTATAATATCCACGGATTAGCAAGGTATTAATTGTATAATTTTGTTCAGAGGAGTTTACTAATTGTGTTCCGAGTCCCCTATGCAGGCAGGATATAATAATAGCACCCGCATCTTCCAGTTGCTCCAAGCAATTCAAGTTAGAGCACATCTCAGCGTTAACTACTTCTCTTTTCAAGAATAGCTGCTCGTTGAAGAAAAACTTATCCTAAAAGGGTGTCGGATGGACGACCTCTTAACTATTGAAAAACTCCCCAGATAAAATCTTATTGCTAATAAAAAAGCGTTCGGATGAAATGGATTGTACCATCATTTGTATACCTTTCCTCATGATTAAGTATGTGTATACCACAATATAGAGAACCGGGACCTAAATCCAGGGATGCATATCAATCATATATAGATGGCGATCCTATGTGATATAACATGGGGCAGATATAATATGGATATTAATTTTGGTATTTCCTTACAATATTTAATTTAAGACTTATAATAATGATTACTGAAGTTATTTGTAATCTACAAACTTGTTCTCTGATTGATCAATAATTGACAGCTCTAGATCATTTGAACTATACTCACTTATGTAGCAAATCATAACATTTATTTTAATGTAATTTTCATATGTTTATTATCGATATATAATTATTCATAAATAATATAGACTCAACATATTGATGATACAACCCATAGTATATGCAACAAAAAATAATTGCATTATGTGTAAAACTATTAAACACGATTTAATAAGATTATAAAACTATATTTATTAATTCTATTGTGGTTTTATTTTGTAACTTGACTCATATAACTGAAAAAATTTAAATGTGAAAAAAAACATCAGGCATAGCTTTGAATTATAATAGTTATTACTGATAGTATCTTATTATCAGTTAAATAGCATGTTGGTTAGGATTGTGGGTCCTAGCCAGGTACTAAATTATTATACGAAGATATCTAACTGCTACAGAGTGGAAATAAAATCTTAATGTGAATACTCTAATTAATTCCTATGTTACAATGTTAAATTGGAGAGAAACTGGAACAAAATCTATATTTTTGTGAGTCAATATTCTGAAGAGGTCTGTCCACTTGACTAGGATTCTTGCAAACTATTTTATTTGGTCCTCATCGAGAAAATATATCACCGTGAGTTTTATAATCACACTTTGCCTCATGTATGAATTCATCGATAAAGAAATCACTTAACATCAGTAATCTATATAAAATGTAAGCCAAGAAAAACTGTGCCAATTGATGGAATCGCTCCTCTTTATCTATGGGGAATTATCGTAGAAAAGTGTATCGATATTGCAAGAGAATTTCGATTTTGTTGTCAAACTTTCATTCGAGATACGATAAAATAGATAAAAATGATGGCTGGAAATAACAATTCAACATTTAGAAAAATACATCAGTAAATTAACAGTTAATAAAAACTAATGAATAATAATTAATGAAAATTAGTGTTGCTATCTCTTACAATTACATAATTATTAATTGTGCATATAGGTAGCACATTTTTCATTAATATTTATCTACATACTTTAAAAGTTGTAATTCACCTCTTTGACCCACGTTCTCCTTCAAGCTTCAAACTGAATATCTTTGACTGATAGTACACCTACGTATTGGATGTCCCAGCTCCAATATCTGTTTTTGAATTGTAAGCATTGCCATATCATTGACACTTTGCCGATAGCTTGGCAGACGTGCATCATTCTCCCTACATTTAAGGCTCATTTTACCTATCATTCTCCATACATTTAAAGCTCATTTTATACCTATCCTTTTACCTATCATCCTCCATACATTGAAGGCTCATTTTACCTATCATTTTACATATCATTCTTCATACATTGAAGGCTCATTTTACCTATCATTTTACATATCATCCTCCATACATTTAAAGCTCATTTTATACCTATCATTCTACCTATCATCCTCCATACATTGAAGGCTCATTTTACCTATCATTTTACCTATCATCCTCCATACATTGAAGGCTCATTTTACCTATCATTTTACATATCATTCTTCATACATTTAAGGCTCATTTTATACCTATCATTCTACCTATCATCCTCCATACATTGAAGGCTCATTTTACCTATCATTCTCCAAACATTTAAGGCTCATTATACCTATCATTTTACCTATCATTCTCCAAACATTTAAGGCTCATTTTACCTATCATTTACCTATCATTCTCCAAACATTTAAGGCTCATTTTACCTACAAGGGGGACTACTACCAAAATGATTCACCAAACTTTTTTAAGTGTCAAACTTTAAATTCTCTTGATATATAATGGAAGTTTCAATTGAAAACTGAAAAGGCGAATTTTCAGTAGTAAAAACTTCCTCGTATATAAAGTGTTTGGAATGCTTATAGTGTGTAAAGAATTACGGTAAATATATCAGAGCTATATAGAAAATAGTTGCAATTAGAAATATATGTAGGTAAGACACGTAGGCAGATACTATAATGCATCTTAAAGATGATACATGCAGCTGCAGATGATATTATTCTAATTGTTAGGAGAAATTATTAAGAGAATATATTGTACGATATAAAGAGTGATCCTGAAATCTAACAAAAAAAAAATTAGTCAGCAATATAAAAATATATCCAGTGCAGGTCAAAAGTGTTTGCAATTCACTAAAATCGGTCTTTTACCAAAAATAATAATTTCATTATGAGTTTGGCTTGAAATCGTGATCTGTAGAGTATATCATTGTTTCACTATGAAAACTCGAATATATAGACTTCCTAAATAAGAAAATAACATTATTCACTGAAACTGACTCAATAAAACGATCCAAAAGTGTTTGCTAAACGTTTTATTAAGTAAAAAAAAAGATGCCATGAAGTGTTTAACATTAAACGCAAATGGTATTTTAAACATTGTGCAGGCCTATAGTACATTTTGTACTAGTTATATGAACATGAATGCAACAAAATTTAGGTCGTATCATTTCATTAGGGTCTTCTTATTTAATAAATTTTCCACATTATTCTATCAACTCAACCAATCATTTATCAACAAAATTTCATTTTGGGGCGCTCCCATAGAATCTTGGTCCTAAAAAAAAAAATTATGAGCTGCTAATATGTTCTGCTCAACCTTCCTAAGATCGTCAAGAGAGATTTTTTTAAATTTCGATCTAGATATTTTGTTATTTCATTTTGTTTGTTATTTTTTTTCTTATTTTTTCACATTTTTATTTTCTAAATAAAAAATTTTGAGATCGAAATTAAAAAAAAAGCTCAATAAACGATCTAAGGAATTTCGAGCTAAACAGAATAGCTTCTATAAATTTTCTGTAGGACCAACCCCTATTAAGTCTAGACTTGTCGTGAGTACGATTTGAGTAAAAAGTTACCGAGATATTGGAGTAAACAAAAAAAATCATCAGGTCGCTTCTGGGGGACCAAGTGCTACGACGAAGCCATCTACCAAAAATTGGAGCCTATTACACAACATTAGGTCATTCGGGGGACCAAATGGCCATGGGAGGCAATTACATAACCACACAAAAACAAACAAAGTTCCTCCACCCCTCCATCATTCGCACCCCTGACCCACTTCCAGCTATAACAGAGAACTGAAATTTTCTTTACGTTTTCTTTAGACTGTTTTCTAGTGAACTAAAGTAAAAAAAAATAATCTGCCACCAGACGATCCCCTTGATAAATATTTCCTAATTTTTTTTTTTAATTCTTGCTTGTTGGGTCGTCCGCCTTCATGCTTTTTCTGACCAATTTATCTTCAACGGCAAGTTTCTTGCTAGTACGGTACGGTGATCACGCTTGATGATTTCGCTATTTTCTACCTTACTTTTGTTATCGTTAAATTGGCTGATAATCTGATTTTCTTCACTTTGTGTTAGCATCTTCCTTTTGTAATTTCAATGTCTTTTAAACTGCTGCAAACACTTTTGACCCACGCGGCATCGCTACTTTTATTGTTAAAGTAGAATGGTACCCTAAGATACACATTTAAGTGGTCGAAAATTGATTGTATAACCTGGATCACATTTTTAGGTGAAATAAATTTCAATTTACTGTGATAAATTGTTCCAGATTTCGAAAAATAATTGCTGCAAACTCTTTTGGCTCGCACTGGGTATAATTTTTTTTCTTCAAATAATTGAGGATTTTATATAAATTACATTTAGATTGTATAGGTATACTCTCAAGAATTAAAAAAGTAATTAGATAATGAAGGTATTTGTACTAGATGGTGAGGAATACTAAATTCCAAATTAAATTTGGTAAATTCCAAATTGATAAAAAATTAATCACATATAATGAATAAATAAATAATAATATAATGAATAAAGTCAACAATATTATTGCTGATCATTGAAAGGGCTGGTATAATCCCATGGCAGATTAATATTCTTTATTATACATCTTTTGCTTAGTAGCATAATAATGGAGAAAGTTATGGCATAATAATGTTATAGTACTTCCCAATTGATTGGAGTGTGGCAAGGTAAAATCAGGTAGAATTATTACGGAACACAGAGTAAGTTCATTATTGCACTGTCAGCAGCAGTCTCCCTGATATCGGACGGAACACAACATTCTGTACAGCCTCCGTTCAAATTCATTATTCTAGCATGAGCAATAATGTATATACAATGTGCAAAAGATTATAGGTTTATTGAGATAAAAATAATTGTTTGCGATGATTAAGGAACATGAGATTATTGTACTGAAAGGCTTACGAAGAAAATGTATACCTGAAGTAATTATTGGATTTCATTATTATATTATGAGATGAATTTAAATTGCATATTCAATTTCATCATTTAACAAGGGTTTTTAAATTATAGAGTACCAAATTACACGAATTATGTTTGAACTTCAAATAAATTTAACAAAATACAATAGTAAAATTCTAGGAGGGTGAAGTTAAATATATAAATTTTTTCTTCAACTAAATAGTTTTTCTTCAAGATTTTTAAATTACTGTAAATGATACTAATAACTCACTTTATTAACCATAGCCCTTACCTATAGTGTTAGGGAATTAAAATAGTCATTTTAATAGCCAACCCGGTGTGCAGATGTTAAATTTCATCGAAAGACATTTCGTCGACAGAACGTTACGTCGACCAGACGTTTGGTCGTTTTTGAAATTCTCAATATAAATGGCCGTTTTGTAGTTTGTTGTATCCGCTAGTTAATTGTACTTCACACTTAAACATATTTTTATTAGAGTATGTTAATATCCTGTTAACGAAAAATTGGTCAACGAAATGTCTTGTCGATGTAACGCCTGGTCGACGAAATGTCTGTCGACGAAATGTCCTGCTGACGAAATGTCTGTCGACGAAATGTCTGTCGACGAAATGTCTGTCGACGAATTGTATTAGATATTATAGATACATCTAATATCTCCACTGAAATTCTCAGATTAATTTTTCTGCACCAGGCATAAGATTATTCATTCTTTACGATATGTATCTATAATATCTATAAGTAGTCTCTCGATACAGAGGAGCATTCAAGAGGTTTGTTCAGCTTTTCAGACGAGTCTTCGTTTGCTCAACACTCCTGAAATGGGACTCAGCGCGAGAATATTATACAGGATGTCTATTATCAGAAACCGACTAAGATAATATTGGTTACCATTCGCCAAGGGTAACACGTTGTGATAAGGCAAAATCAACAAATTATTATTATCTATTTTATATGCATTATAGGATTACTCTCAATATATAGTTTATCAGAATATTTCGATGGATCCAATAGGTTCTGTATATTTAATATACGAGACTTTTTATAATAAGAGAGATTATCAAATTTCTAGTGTACTTTCCCGTTAAGAATAACAGGTCATCATCTATACCAATTTATTACTGGTTATTAGGTTAATTTTAGTTATTTCAATTAGAAATAAATTTTCTGCATAGTCTAATTTATTTTACATATAATAATATTTAAAAATTGAATAAAAAAGGGAATTTAAATATCAAGTCAATATATTCCAGTGCGTATCATAGTTAAATTCTCCATGTTTAATACCCATCGTGTAAAAGCGGACACAAAATAAATAAATAAATATATAAATATATAAACACACTACGGGTATTATTAGGATAGACAATGAAAAATACTATCAGAATATTTTAACGCATGCGTATTATTAGCTGTAAAACTATTAAAATTGATGTCAGATAATTGTGGCACATATTAATATTTCACCATATTTTCTTATAAGCTCATGAAGTTTTTTATAAAGTTTCAGTTTTTGCTATACATTTATACATATGTAAATTTCTCCAATATTTCTTCTTCATCAATGAAACAAAATATCTGATCATATTATAAGCAACCTGGTAATGTTGAAAGTAAAATAAGTAGAAGAGAATGAAATAGTTTATGTTAAGTATAAACCATCAGAACACAATTTTTTGATTCAAAACAATGGACCACAAAATAACTAGTAAATTATTGTACTCATTCGCTATAATGTTCAGAGTGTTAAGTTCTATTAGAAGCGTACTTCTATCCTCTATTTCGTCTTTTAATTATTATGCTCTAGTTGTTTGAGGTGATGTAAACTGAGTAGTTGAAAATAGGATTGGGAATCAAGGTTCAAGAGAAAATTTTGCAATTATTCAAGTGAATAAAAGTGGTAATGTTCTTAGCAAAATAAGGCATTCCAATTTTGAACAATTATATTGATTTTCTTTTTCTATTATACGATCCTCAGTATTTCCAATGAATCTCAACATTATATATAAATCCATCACGCTCAAGAATTTTTTTTATAAAACTCAAAATTTTCCAAAGAACTCAAAATTTTTCTAAAACTCAAAATTTTCCGAAAACTCAAATTTTTTCGAAAATTCACTGAATCAAAATTCAATTTCCATTAAAAACCTGTTATTTTTAACGGGATAGTACACTAGTTTTCTTATAATTCAGAAGAGATCAATCGTTTTTGTATCTCGTATTTTATGTTTGATTTATGGCTGTAGCTCTTATTTATGGCAGTGACAGTTTTTTCAATAATTCGTTTGATTCTTTTTATTGATATAATATGTCTAAACTGCATTATCATGTAAACATTCAACACAAATTTAAAATTATTCAATATGTTCATGGTGCATGTTTGGTAAATTGCAATTAATTTGATAATTATATTTATGCCATTGATAGTCAAGTTAAATTTCCTGTTTATGTTGAAATAATAGCATGTGTCAGAAAATTGGATAATTGATTAATTCATCAGGTAATTCATTCTATACATGGAAATAATCAATAAACAGCTCAATATTTAATTAAAATAACCTTTTTCGATATATATATTCTATAAGTTCAATATACATGCATAGCAATAATAAGACACCAAATACAACACTTTTAATTTCTTCAAGATGCTGTTGGTAACATAATCTACATTCATTAGCTATTAATCTTTCTCCAGAACACTGCAATCTCTCCTCATGAATAAATTCATATCAATCACACATGATAGCGTTTTCTTTCGCCCCAGCTATACAATCCAATTAAGGGTCTCCACATCCCGAATGATACACCTTGGCGTGCGCTCCTGCCTCTGTTTTGCAGCAAAAAGAAGAAATGAACCTGAAATTTTCTTGTTATGACGAGCACCGAGTTTTCAATTTTTCGCTCCAAAGATTTTAATAATGCTGAAGAAAAACAGATTAGAAGTGAAGTTTCGCTTATAAAATAGATTAAACTAGTGGATGAATACATTACGCGATAGAACGAGTTTCTTGAGTGCCAAATTATAAACAGAATAACACGAAACGAACGAAGAAATAAATTTATTCAAAGTTTTGATGCATACCATTATTAATATATCTACGGTTATTTTGAACTCAAGTGAAATTGAATTGTTTGGTGCTTGAAACATTGAAAAATAAAGAGTGTTTAATTTAATTGATTGTGTGACATGTATTGCTCACTTATTTAAAGTATATAATAAACTGAATATTCATCATACAGTTCATTTATAAACAGATAAAAAAATAATTGTGAAAATATTCAAATTTATATATTTTTGAAGAAGTCAACTTTATAAATTATATGCCAATGCAAAAGCAAGATTAACAACAACTAATAGCTTGGAATTAAATGAAAGAATTATAAAAATAAACTGATTATTTGTTTTAGTGCAGTATTACAAAAAGTACAGTAGTTTCCAGTAGCAGCAAAGGGTGATAATTCTCGATGGCTCGAATTCTGACAAATTCAGAGGCAAATGAGAGAGTAATAATTTAGTCGAGACTGTGTCCATAAATTGTCGGAATTATCTTTCTTCATAGCGCCAAGTAATGTCTTCTCTTCCGACATTAAATTCTACCGATGACAACGTTGCTTCCTTACGCTAGAATTATGTCCACTTAAACTAGTGCATCAAGAACAGCCATCAATTAGGTAGTGGAGAACACTCTGTACAACGCTAACAAACTTGAATGGACGAAGAATGATGGGTGGAAATTTTCGTTACATGATGTATAGTTCAGTTAATTTATTGAATTAAATAATTAAATTTTTCCCTTTTTATTGCCTTGTAAAGAAATATAGATGTTATAAATATTTAAATACACTTGAATGAGAATGAAAAAAACGTCGTGTGCAAACGTACGGATGATAGTTGCAAGATATGTATATTCATTCTAACAGTCCCATTGCCTTGTGCTATATGGAAATAAAAAAGAATAGCATTTGATCTATTACAATTTTATGAATTTGTTTCCAGGCTATGATTATTAAAAAGAGATTCATTTAAATATTAGATTTTTTCTGCAACAGAACTTTATGGGTGAATTATTTACTACTTATAATCATCTCTCACATAATAAATTGATATTACAATTTTGGCACCCCTTGATAGGTAATTTTAGTGCAGTAATTAAAACAATCAGTCTTGTAATACACTATAGAACTCCTCTATAGTGAACATAGTCTTGAGTAGGAGAACTATCCTTTACAGTGAACAATCATATTTTAGTCCGCCAAGAATAGAATCAGTTTTAGAAAACGAATTGCTAATATATGGCAGACTAAATAAAATTTGTTCGCTATAAGGGGTAGTTCTCTTACTCAGGACAATACATTCACTATAGAGGAGTCTACTACAGTGGAGTTCTACTATGTATACATCTTATATATTCTAGCTATGCAAGTGTGATGACTAATAAATAAAAGTCACTTAAAGTAATTTTTTAAAAAGGCAAGCACTAAATAAATACAAAAATTATTGTGAAAGATAGAGTTCTGTGTTGAGAAAAAAAAAAAAAACTTAGGTATGTTAATCATAGCCTTCCAAGTGAATTATAATGCTCTTTGAAATTACTTTACATTAAGAAAACTAATATCACTCATATAAACAAAATCTATCATTCAATCATAATATTTCAACGGTTATGATATTATATAAACATAATAAACAGTATCAAATTGTTTAAATTGTAATAGTACATGGTTATTTGATCATAAGCCCCATTAAATTATATCCAAATACGCCTTCTATATTATTTACCTCTCCTATATCATCTAAATAAAGAAAGAACAGAAATACAAAGGTTCATACCGATGCTTCATTTCATTGAAGCTGACTCAGCAGAAAGAGTTCCTATATAAGGTTTGCAATTCAACCACAATGTAACTGTTAAGGAGCTCCTACATCAACTGATAAGGGAAAACTCAATGATATAACATTCGCTAAATTGTGTAGAATTGAATTGATTTTTTTCGGTTAAAAATATAATATTTCTCCATTAAAATAAAGACGGATAAAATATCTCAATATCATTTTTTAAAACAGTTTTCTCCATTTTCTGTAAAATAAATTCATAGTTATAATAATAAAAATAGCATGCAGTGGTATTGAAAATTTATACTTTTAAACTTCTGAACCATATACCGCTAGAATAATCCAACCTGATCAAATATAAATAAATCACAAGAAGGACATTTTGATACGAAAAATTCTTCTGCATAAATCACGACAACTGGCTGTAGTTTGTGGCGGAAATCATTATTTTTTTGATATGTATATATATCACATATATAAATCTATATTGATCACGTTTGCGAGTCATCCAATGATTTATGACATTCTGATCATAGTTATACTGTCAGTCTAACAGGCATTATCATGAAATAAAATGACATAGTAATCTCAATTGGTAAAAACATAACTTGTTTCGAATAATCCACAGATTATTTATAGGGATTAGATTCTATTTCCACAATTTTGGCTCAAAATCTATATTTAGAATGCCATTCACGAAATATGAATTGAATCCTATTCATTCAATGTAACTGCAAAATTGAGTATAAATTGATAGATCAGGCACAAGCTAAAAATAACCATTACATTATAGAATAAATAGATGAAAGACCAAACTGGATAATAAAGCTTATATCAACCAGGTACAATATTCACTTTTAAACTGGAACATGAAAACATTATTAATGGTAATAGATAGCCCAAAGATTATTATCACAAAATCAGCAATCAGAAAGGCTATTAAATTCCATATTTAGGATTCAAATTAACAAAAAAGAAATCTTCAACACAAAAGAATGTCCGCCACAAAAATTGATCTGTCCGTCAGAAAATATAAGGTAGAGAAGCTGTGTCAGTCGGTCAGTCCGTCACAAAATGGGTTAAACAGACATTCTATCAACAGCGCCTCATAAAGTTGATATAAATCAAAGTAATGTCACCAAGAGGATATTTACAAAGGAAAAAATACTGCAGCAAAATAGAAGACAAGATATGGATAGGGAGCAGCTGGCCCAGTAATTTGGAAGAACAACGAAATACTTCCCAACAAAGAATGGATAATATGGATGGAGAATAGCGATATGGATATGAAACAATGTGAACAATATTTGGAGAAACGAAGAAACAATGTGCAAGAAATAAAACAAAATATGAATGAACAAAATGCAGCAAATATAAGAAATCAACCAACGAAGAAATCAAGCAGCAACGATGAAATTGTCCACCAGGAAATATGAACTTTTAAGCCCCAGTACAACTTTTCCTTTTTGGTCAAATGATTGTGTCATGCAAGTGTTGTCTGATACTGCAGTTTCTGAATTAAAATTTGATGTGCTGTCACGTGGAAAAGTGCAGTTTCCTCCACTACAACCGTATACTATCAAGAACGAAAAAACCTGTTTGATGGTCACAACCAAGATTAAATTTTATTATTCAAGAACATCAGAAACTACAATTGCGTAGTTTCCTTCGTATCCTTCGGTGTGAAAATTACTTTTCCAACAGGACGAAGCCGCACGTGTTTAGCCATGGTCCCGCGAGAGCCTGCAAATTTTCGAGTGTCAGATTTTTAGTTATCAATAACAACAAATACGAAAAGAATGTTGGAAGAACTATTAATTACTAAGAATGTGGGCTACAAAAAAGAGTTATAATTTCAAGGTTCTCGAAGGATGATTTTTATTACAAATCACTTCTTGATATATTATTACACATGTTATTTTAAATTCTGTTATTTTTAGTTCCCCTTTGAAATGAACCAATATTTAGTTCCGGACATTAAATACTAATTTATGGAGAATTCAATTAGAGTATTAATATACAAAACACGTGATCGATCTGTGTAATAAAACCGTGGAATATTCACGG
This sequence comes from Caprella mutica, assembly GCA_947561585.1. NCBI lineage: Eukaryota > Metazoa > Arthropoda > Malacostraca > Amphipoda > Caprellidae > Caprella > Caprella mutica. The sequence continues at coordinate 4,567 of CANNZV010003870.1, read as the reverse complement.
ATACCGCTAGTATTTATACTTCAAATACTTATTTTATTTAAAGACGATAAGTTTTAGTTAAAAGCAAAATGAATTCAATCTTTACAAAAGAGAAAATTCCTTTAAATTATGAATGGTTGTGTTTAATTAGAAATCATTTTTCATCTATTCTGCTAACAATCATATGAGCTTTAATTAAATTTAAGAAACTATTTACAAGTGTTTTATTCCTAGCTATTAATTTAGTAATGCAATTGCTTTAAATGCGATGGTTTAACTCATGCAAAATAAATATAAATCAGTATACGTTATAAAAAAAAATATACATTTTAATATCAAGCCAATTATATTCATTTAACTTCCGAGTAAATAAGGTATAAATAGTGTATATATAATATCAATAATAAGAGAAAATACTACTTGGCTAAATCTATTGAATGGTCACGATTATACCAGAAATTTACAGAAAATGCTGATTCGACGATCTTATCAAATTGATACCTAATTCTATCCAACTACTTGAAATGAGAGAAAATAGAGAAACCAATAGCTTAGTTCAATATTTGAAATAACAAAATAAAACTGAGATTTGATATATTTTAAGAAATTAAAACAACTGATTTATATGAAATTATTAAATTGTAGTAAAAATACAATTTTTTAATTTTTTTTCCGAAATTATTCTCAAACATTTTTTATCACTCTAGACTCTAGAGTCTAGATATTTAAAATAAATAAAGTTATATTTAAAATAAATAAAGTTATATTTAAAATAAATCAAGTTATATTTAAAATAAATAAAGTTATATTTAAAATAAATAAAGTTATATTTAAAATAAATAAAGTTATATTTAAAATAAATAAAGTTATATTTAAAATAAATAAAGTTATATTTAAAATAAATAAAGTTATATTTAAAATAAATAAAGTTATATTTAAAATAAATAAAGTTATATTTAAAATAAATAAAGTTATATTTAAAATAAATAAAGTTATATTCAAAATAAATCAAGTTATATTTAAAATAAATCAAGTTATATTTAAAATAAATCAAGTTATATTTAAAATAAATAAAGTTATATTTAAAATAAATAAAGTTATATTTAAAATAAATAAAGTTATATTCAAAATAAATCAAGTTATATTTAAAATAAATCAAGTTATATTCAAAATAAATCAACTTTAATTTAAAATAAATGAAGTTTAATTTAAAATAAAATTCTATGGGCCTTCGATATCACACATCGGAAGCTCTGCACTAAAATCATTATATTAGTAATGGGAGAGAATGACATCATGAGAGTATACCATAATCTTGCATTGCCACCTTAATCTTTTTCATTACCCACCATAATTTTTCATTGTCCACCATAATCTTTCATTGCCCACCATAATCTTTCATTGTCCACCATAATCTTTCAATGCCCACCATAATCTTTCATTGTCCACCATAATCTTTCATTGTCCACCACAATCTTTCAATGCCCACCATAATCTTTCATTGCCACCATAATCTTTCATTGTCCACCATAATCTTTCAATGCCCACCATAATCTTTCATTGCCCACCATAATCTTTCATTACCCACCATAATTTTTCATTGCCACCATAATCTTTCATTGCCACCATAATCTTTCATTGTCCACCATAATCTTTCAATGCCCACCATAATCTTTCATTGCCACCATAATCTTTCATTGTCCACCATAATCTTTCAATGCCCACCATAATCTTTCATTGCCCACCATAATCTTTCATTGCCCACCATAATCTTTCATTGCCCATCATAATCTTTCATTGCCCACCATAATTTTTTATTACCCACCATAATCTTTCATTGTCCACCATAATCTTTCAATGCCCACCATAATCTTTCAGTGCCCACCATAATCTTTCATTACCCACCATAATTTTTCATTGCCCACCATAATCTTTCAGTGCCCACCATAATCTTTCATTACCCACCATAATTTTTCATTGCCCACCAAAATCTTCAATTACCCACCATAATCTTCCATTGCTCACCTCTCTCATCTCACTAAATTCTCACTTCTCTCATTTCAGTCACTTCTCTCATTTCAGACACTTCTCTCATTTCAGTCACTTCTCTCATTTCACTCACTTCTCTCATTTCAGTCACTTCTCTCATTTCAGTCACTTCTCTCATTTCACTCACTTCTCTCATTTCAGTCACTTCTCTCATTTCAGTCACTTCTCTCATTTCAGTCACTTCTCTCATTTCACTCACTTCTCTCATTTCAGTCACTTCTCTCATTTCACTCACTTCTCTCATTTCAGTCACTTCTCTCATTTCATTTCTCTCATCTCCTCTCACTAAATTCTCACTTCTCTCATTCCACTACTCTCATGATGTCATTCCCTCCCATTACTAATATAATGATTTTAGTGCAGAGCTTCCGATGTGTGATATCGAGGGCCCATAGAATTTTATTTTAAATTAAACTTGATTTTTTTTTAAATATATCTTGATTTATTTTAAATTAAACTTGATTTATTTTAAATTAAACTTGATTTTTTTTAAATTAAACTTGATTTATTTTAAATTAAACTTCATTTATTTTAAATTAAACTTGATTTATTTAAATTAAACTTGAATTATTTTAAATTAATGTTAAAAAGCTGTAGTATCTTTGAATATTAAACAAGATTCAATAATTGGTGCCATGATAGTTAATTTCTATTTACTTATTGTCATCTATTCAGTTCAATAAATAAATTATCCAAATCAATTTTGTCAAATCTCAAAATAGTGACTGATAATTAAATGATTTATTTCCTTCAAACATTTCATAATTATTCACAATTCTTTTCGTGATTATACCCGGTATCCAACTTACATGACATTATGGCTTATGGGGTCATATTAGGTGAGCGGGGCCCTAAGAATTTGAGTTTGAGAAACACTGCTCTAGAGTCATATCATAAAAGAATGTTTAAGAAAGTAACAGTATCTGATTTAGGGATTTAAATTTATAAGTTATTTATCTACGTTACCTACGAATAAAAACAATATTTCGATCTTTTAACATACATACAAAATCTAAAAGTTCAATTTTCCTAAATATGCAATTTCCAAAAGTGAGTGAAAACTCACATACTTGGATGGATCTCTGGAATATACCTAGTATAAGAGATATTCAATCAAGTTATCATGGCAGCAGTAATTAATTAAGCCTAGACTTTCAATTCATCAGTTGATATATGTTCATTAATTATAAGATGGTGTCAAAGGGAGGAGAGTATTCTAAGTAGTTATTATGGGCCCTCAGATTGACACGACATCTTCAATGAATATTGTACACCACGAGTATACTGTAAACATTTATTCAGTTGGAAAAAGTGTAATTTTAAAAGTAAATAATGTGGAATGTTTACTAATTATGCATGAGATTAATAATAAAATAATTTTCATAATACTCGAAGGAATTTAACTTTTATCAATAACGTCAAAACGATTTCTTATTATGCAAGAATATAAAGAGGTACTACAAGAGGTACTACTAGAGTTCAAATGATCAACAATAGATAAATTCATCAATATTGACCATATTACACATCTGAAGCGGGCACATGAGCCGCCAATCAATCTTATATTGAATCAAACCGTCCATTGAAGCGAAATGGCACATCCTTTTACTTCCTTCGCTATCCATCATTTTCTTGCTGCAACCGAGGCACCGTCACAATCTATCTGAAACTAGAACATCTCTCCAACAGATTCATCAAATCTCGAGCACCTTCCCACATGAAGTTTAATCAACAACAAATTTATTTGAAATAATTTCAAGAAGGATAGCTTTTTTTTTACTTGATATATGTATAGATTATATAATATGAGTATACATGCTATAATTGAATGCAAAGTAGATTTAACCTGCTTCGAACTTTAATTAAGAGGTAAACGCGATTTTGAAATTGTTTCTAATCAATTCGATCAAAGTATATTAATGAGTGAAGTTAAGTTTTAATTGGTACAATCTTTACATATGATTGCAGTCATTCATTTTTTAGCGATAAGCGACTAAGATTTAAATATATAATCCAACAAAAAGAATTAATAATATAACAAATACGTACTATATTTTTTAAATATTAATATGACAAATTGTGCTTTGAATAAAGGTATAATTCTAATATACCGATTTTGAATTGAAAAATATTGTAATACAAAATTAAAACACAGGAAATTTATTATGAACAAAAAATAAAATCCTTAGTAATAACTAACTATGTGAGTTTTCATTATTTTATATATAATATGAAAAATATTTTTTATTTTAAAGTTGGGAAGTGAACTTTTTAAGACATATTGTTAAATATTCTGTAAAAAAATCAATTAAGCAATTAAAATGAATCAAACAAATTACAAACATGTTCATATTATAATATCAGTTGCTTTTTTTTTAGATTTATAATATGCAACAATAATTTCAATAATTATTGAATATTCATGATTCCCATTTTACACTATCAAACTGGTGGCACCATTACGGCTTGCCCCCCCCCCCCCTCCTTCCCTCCAGCCAGGTTTGATAGTGACAAAATTAATGTATACTTTCGTTTTTTT
>CANNZV010003869.1:30089-82583 GCA_947561585.1 Caprella mutica | reverse complement strand
TTATTCATTCAGCACGTAAATCTACCCTCCAATTAAAAGCTCTGAATGAAGTTTCCCTTCACATCTGGTGTATCAGCTCCGTTCAAGCCACACCCCTAATACCTACCATTAATATAATATACCTAAGGTATAAATTATATGCTAACAATGATTTATTTGTTCATGAAGTCGAAAATTACAATTAACTAATATAATTATTTCATTATTTTATTGCATATTTGATTCCATTAATTCATATTTTGAACTAAAATAAGGTTAAATATTAAATTTCAATACGTATAAATTATTTAAGAATGCCATTCAAACTTTCACATTCCTATCACATTAATTTATTCCAATAAAAGCATTCCAATCTATTGTATAGATATTATTTCAATGCATTGCCAATAAGTCACCTTAGGTTAGAACTTTGGTGGTCTGGAAAAAAGATCTAGTAAACATTGAGAATCTTAAGGAAATGATTAAATTAGCTGTACCATTGATTGCTGTATTGTAATTATTTGTTACTAGTACATTACCTGTTGTTCATTCATTGACGGTTCAATTAATATAATCAAAATCATATTTTATACTCTTTAAAATACCATAGAGTTATGATAAACAACACTAGAGAGAGGAAGTGTTGCAGCAATTGCAGGACGCTGAAAACCTTATTTTGTTTCAGTTATATCAGTATACTCTGAAACTGAACCCCAAAATAAGGAATTTAGCATCCTGCAAGACGCGATATTATTTTGGCCACTGACTCAGTACTTGTTAGGGACAAAACTCTTATATTTTCAATTATTAATTTGAGTGTGACCCCCGTTTCAATGATACTGCAGCAAATTATTAGTTTTGCTTTTTAGCTAGGACCTCTTTGATTCTTTTGTTTGACACCAACTTTATGAGGCGCTGTTGATAATTAGTATTGTTTAGTAGGGGTTTAACGTCTGCTTCGGAACCAAAGGCCATATCGCTGACGTCAAAAGGAAATTAAATACAAGAAACTAGAAGAATCAGTCAGAAAGGAAAGTGGCTCCATGAACAAAGTCACTTACCACCGTCGGTCACAATGCTCATGGATGCAGAAAAGCTACTCTGCGAATGTAGTTATTTACCAAGGAATGTGACGAAACGGGTCACAAGCACCGGTGGCTGCACTCACGGATGGAAGAGGAAAATGAAGTGGTGATAGTAAATGAAGCCTACGAGCCTACCTAACACAAAATCTAAGACCTCGTAGTTGAAGAGCATAACTCTAGCGCTATCCTCTAAAACTGTAAGTTTCGTTAAAAAAATGATAAACATGGTAAAAATGAAAAGAGACAATCCATAATCCAAATTACAACAGTTCGAGGCCCAAGGGACGCCACCCCTCTTCTCTTCCATTCACCACGGACAGCTTCAGGATAGACCCTGGGGCTGCACTGTTGATAGAATGACTGTTTAACCCATTTTGTGACTGACAGACAGACAGACGCGGCTCTTATTATAGTATAGATTATTATTTACTACTGTACTCTCCAGTTGAAAATCTACAATTATAGTAAATTTATAACCTGTTATTAAATTACTTTTACTGAATTCGATTAAATTTTATTTTTATGCTTAAACTGCTTTAATATTTTAAAAAGAAAAAGCATAAAAAATGATAGAAAAAATTAAAATTAAATTTCATATCAATATATTACAGTGCGTATCATAGTTACATTCTTCATCTTTAATACCCGTTGTGTAAAAACGGACACCAAATAAATAAATAAATAAATACACGACAGAAATTATTAGGATAGATTGTTATCATAGAGTTATATTGTTATTATCTTTATAGTTGTTACTCTTGATGTTATGGTTGTTTCTTTTGATGTTATTTTAATTAATTTGATGTTACTGTTGTTTTTCATTTCCCGGTCATTGGCAATGATTAGCCTTTTTCTCGCATCGTATATAATAGTATACAGGGTGACCTACAAAAAAGTATACCCAACTTAGAAATAATATAAATAGCGTATTTATAAGTAGTTAAAAAGAGAGTAGAAGTGAATCTAAAAATTAGATTTTTTTTTTCATGTATCCATTCTACCAACGTCATTGCTTAAGACTGTACGTGTACGAAATTAATTTTAATTCAAACTTTGGTACACTTTTTTGTGGGTCACCCTGTATATCATCATCTAATAAAAAAATTTCTCCTCAAAAAAGAAATCAATTAACAAAGTAACCTTCGGGACTTTCTCATAAATTGGAATAATTCGGATACAAGGAACATTTTTCTAAATACCTATTTTCTAAATCTAATTAGGGTTTTTGAAATATAAACTGTATTAAAACTTAATTTAATATTTTAATTAAATAGAACATAAATTTATAATATTTTATATTTTTTATTATGAATATATATATCAAGTAAATTACAAAATTTGCATAAGTTAAATATTTTTAAAAACAAAAATAATGAACATGTTTTTGAACTATATTCTTATTTTTTAAATATACAGATTAAAAACTGCATTGTTTGTTTGTTATAATATCTCTTTTGTATGCTTACTAATAAACCATTGATAATTTACTATGTTCATTAGTGTGTAAGTTTGTATTTCACAAAGAAATACCAAAAGTAATACCTAACTGGTAACAACTGATAAACTGTTACTGTGACCTCTAACTGATTGACCTCTAACTACGGAAGGTCATTGCTTCGAAGAAATATATTCTAATTTCTACTGTGTCAAAATATTGCCATTAATAACACGTTTAGAGGATTTAGAGGATTTAGCTTTAGAATTTAGAGGGTGTGGCGCATGAGTCACAGTGTCTGGGGTAAATGCAGTGATTTGGGGTAACTGCAGTGATTTGGGGTAACTGCAGTGATTTGGGGTAACTGCAGTCATTTGGGGTAACTGCAGTGATTTGGAGTAACTGCAGTGATTTGGGGTAACTGCAGTGATTTGGAGTAACTGCAGTGATTTGGAGTAACTGCAGTGATTTGGAGTAACTGCAGTGATTTGGAGTAACTGCAGTGATTTGGGGTAACTGCAGTGATTTGGAGTAACTGCAGTGATTTGGAGTAACTGCAGTGATTTGGAGTAACTGAAGTGATTTGGGGTAACTGCAGTGATTTGGAGTAACTGCAGTGATTTGGAGTAACTGCAGTGATTTGGGGTAACTGCAGTGATTTGGAGTAACTGCAGTGATTTGGAGTAACTGCAGTGATTTGGAGTAACTGCAGTGATTTGGGGTAACTGCAGTGATTTGGAGTAACTGCAGTGATTTGGAGTAACTGCAGTGATTTGGGGTAACTGCAGTGATTTGGAGTAACTGCAGTGATTTGGAGTAACTGCAGTGATTTGGAGTAACTGCAGTGATTTGGAGTAACTGCAGTGATTTGGAGTAACTGCAGTGATTTAGGGTAACTGCAGTGATTTGGAGTAACTGCAGTGATTTAGGGTAACTGCAGTGATTTGGGGTAACTAAATGCTTTATTTAGAGATATTATAGACTATAGAGTAATTTAGGGTAATTAAATATTGTATTTAGAGTAACTGCATTTCTTTAGGGTAATTACTCCCTCATTTTCCCCTAGATGATGTACCTATTATTGCCCTAAAAAGATAAAATCAGTGCCTCTTGCCTGGTGAAATTTATTTCCTATTTTTTAGTAAAATATTTCCAGTTTTTACATGTGTTTTGTTTATTCGTTTTTGTTTTGTTGTCTGTAATATTAAGGAAATTTAATCTTCTTTATTTAATATTTCTAATTATAAGAAAATTGCTTCAAACGTAATAAACAATATATGGTACATAGGGTAAGTTCCGAGTTATCGGACTGTTCCACATTTCCGATTATATTTTAAAAAGTATATAATTATGATTTAATCATTAATTAACTTATTATTCTAAATAAATAAACTACACATTTTAGTACTCGTAATTTCAACATTTATATTTTTGTTCTTTAATAAAATCTCTTGGTTAGAGTCATTTCAGCTCACTGTAAAAAATCTTAATAACTTCCTATCCCATCACATGTTTTTTTCTGACAGATATAAAACCTACCTGCCACAGTCTAATCCATTGAATAGTGATGGAAAGTGATATAAATCAATGACAATAACATGGAAAATAATAACAGGGGTGAAGAATTTATTGAACTCTATAATTGAAATTGATGAGGATCGTATAACAATAATTGAATTACATGCCATTACATTTAGTGAACATAATATCTAATAGGTACCTAATTAATTAGTATATTTATTTACTTCTTATATATTAAATCAGTTAATGAAGTTGAAATCAGTTGCTGTAATTTGCAAAAATAAAATCCTCTTACCTAATTTATCCGCAGGTTAGGCTAAGTACAACACAAAGGGGCGTGGCCTATTAATTGTGGGCGTGCCGATGCGTTGGCTTATTTTTCTGTTTATTAGCAATAAGAACATTCTCTTTGATGAAGTTATGCAAGCACAGGTGTGTTATAATTAACATTTTACCACCTGCTTTCACGGGGAACTAAGAAATAGTCATATTTAAATGAGTACCATTTTTATAATTATAATTTATATACTTTATAACTTTTATGTTACGTAAAGTAAACAAATATAGTGAGGGAGTTATGGTGGGGCCATAGAAGATTAAGAGGGTACCTCATTTTATCTTTTGTGACCCCACCTTGACATTCCTCTCTTAATCTTCTATGGCCCCAGCATAACTTTATCTTCTCAATCTTCTATTGCCCCACCATAACTTTCCCCTCTCAATCTTCTATGGCCTCACCATAACTTTCCCCTCTCAATCTTCTATGGCCCCATCATAACTTTCCCCTCTCAATCTTCTATGGCCCCACCATAACTTCCCCCTCTCAATCTTCTATGGCCCCACCATAACTTTCTCCTCTCAATTTTCTATATGGCCCCACCATAACTTTCCCCTCTCAATCTTCTATTGCCCCACCATAACTTTCCCCTCTCAATCTTCTATGGCCCCACCATAACTTTCCCCTCTCAGTCTTCTATGGCCCCACCATAACTTTCCCCTCTCAATTTTCTATTGCCCCACCATAACTTTCCCCTCTCAATCTTCTATTGCCCCACCATAACTTTCCCCTCTCAATCTTCTATGGCCCCACCATAACTTTCCCCTCTTAATCTTCTATGGCCCCACCATAACTTTCCCCTCTCAATCTTCTATGGCCCCACCATAACTTTCCCCTTTTAATCTTCTATGGCCCCAGCATAACTTTATCTTCTCAATCTTCTATTGCCCCACCATAACTTTCCCCTCTCAATCTTCTATTGCCCCACCATAACTTTCCCCTCTCAATCTTCTATTGCCCCACCATAACTTTCCCCTCTCAATCTTCTATGGCCTCACCATAACTTTCCCCTCTCAATCTTCTATGGCCCCATCATAACTTTCCCCTCTCAATCTTCTATGGCCCCACCATAACTTTCTCCTCTCAATCTTCTATATGGCCCCACCATAACTTTCCCCTCTCAATCTTCTATTGCCCCACCATAACTTTCCCCTCTCAATCTTCTATGGCCCCACCATAACTTTCCCCTCTCAGTCTTCTATGCCCCACCATAACTTTCCCCTCTCAATCTTCTATTGCCCCACCATAACTTTCCCCTCTCAATCTTCTATTGCCCCACCATAACTTTCCCCTCTCAATCTTCTATGGCCCCACCATAACTTTCCCCTCTCAATATTCTATGGCCCCACCATAACTTTCCCCTCTCAATCTTCTATTGCCCCACCATAACTATCCCCTCTCAATCTTCTATGGCCCCACCATAACTTTCCCCTCTCAATCTTCTATGGCCCCACCATAACTATCCCCTCTCAATCTTCTATGGCCCCACCATAACTTTCCCTTCTCAATCTTCTATGGCCCCACCATAACTTTCCCCTCTCAATCTTCTATGGCCCCACCATAACTTTCCCCTCTCAATTCATGTGCGTCATTTCCATTAATTTAATTACCAGAAATAGTTCTAATCACAGTTTATTTATTTTAATTATGCAGATTATTTCAATGGTTAATTGAGGAAATATTTTGAAAGTTATTCCTAATTAAATAATTAACAATTAATTAAATTATCTTAAATCATTTCATGAATTGTTTTATCATTTTCTTCAATGCAAAATAATTTTTAATTCATACTAATTTTTTAACTTAATTCAATTATAATACAAAATAAAATTATAGATGCAAGAATAAATAGAAACATTTTTAGAAAATTTAAGGCAAGTTTCGATTAAATAAGAAAAAGTAAATAATGATTTTAAACATTTTTAAAATTAATATATGCTTTACCAATAAAATATTGTTAAAGGATAATCATTATATACTTTTATACGTGATCGATAAAGTTGAACGTCCGATAACTTGGAGCTTACCCTAGATCTCATTTTCTCAGTAGATTTGACGTATCATCTTATAGTGCTATAAATCTTTGATAATGACATTGACTTTCACAGCTGATCTATAACTGATTATCATTCCAATAACAGGAGAGAGAGATTTCCATTCCTGTATTTGGAGCACTCTGTATAAAAGATAAAATGCACTTTTAACGTCAATCTGTCTTTTATTTTGTCAGACCCGTTTAAATTTCAGTCTGAGATATTTTTTTATCAAAGATCGATCTAGAAGTTATAGTTCTTTTTTCTTATTGATTATTATTTAGTTTACTTTTATAATAAAAAAAGTGTATTAATAACCTTAATTAATAGCTTTCTTTTCAATTAAATAATATCGTCAACAGTCTTCACAAGCTGGATGAATAATGACTTATTAATGCAAGAACATCCTGCACCGTGTAATCATGCTCTATTATTTTGATAGTCCAATCGATTTAACGATTAGTCTTTGTCTTTACGGCATCGTTAATCAAATCTAATTTAATGTGATATCGTTAAACGTAAGGTGAGGCATTAGAATATGGGTGTGATCTGTCGGAGAAAATGATAACTAAAGTGGTTGGGAAAAGATTTATTTTGAAAATGATAACTAAAGTGTTTGGGAAAATAGTTATTGTTAAAATGATAACTAAAGTGTTTGAGAAAAGATTTATTTTGAGAATGATAACTAACGTGTTTGGGGAAATAGTTATTGTTAAAATGATAACTAGAGTGTATGGGAAAAGATTTATTTTGAGAATGATAACTGACGTGTTTGGGGAAAGATTTATTGTGAAAATGATAATTAACGTGTTTGGGGAAATAGTTATTGTTAAAATGATAACTAGAGTGTATGGGAAAAGATTTATTTTGAGAATGATAACTAAAGTGTTTGGGAAAAGATTTATTGTGAAAATGATAACTAAAGTGTTTGGGGAAAGATTTATTCCAAAAATGATAACTAATGTGTTTGGGGAAAGATTCATTCTGAAAATGATAACTAACGTGTTTGGGGAAAGATTTATTCCGAAAATGATAACTAATGTGTTTGGGGAAAGATTCATTCTGAAAATTATAACTAACGTGTTTGGGAAAAGATTTATTGTGAAAATGATAACTAAAGTGTTTGGGAAAAGATTCATTCTGAAAATGATAACTAATGTGTTTGGGGAAAGATTTATTCCGAAAATGATAACTAATGTGTTTGGGGAAAGATTCATTCTGAAAATTATAACTAACGTGTTTGGGAAAAGATTTATTGTGAAAATGATAACTAAAGTGTTTGGGAAAAGATTCATTCTGAAAATGATAACTAATGTGTTTGGGGAAAGGTTCATTCTGAAAATTATAACTAACGTGTTTAGGAAAAGATTTATTGTGAAAATGATAACTAAAGTGTTTGGGGAAAGATTCATTCTGAAAATGATAACTAAAGTGTTTGGGAAAAGATTTATTGTGAAAATGATAACTAAAGTGTTTGGGGAAAGATTTATTGTGAAAATGATAACTAAAGTGTTTGGGGAAAGATTTATTCTGAAAATGATAACTAAAGTGTTTGGGAAAAGATTTATTGTGAAAATGATAACTAAAGTGTTTGGGAAAAGATTTATTGTGAAAATGATAATTAACGTGGTTGGGAAAAAAATATTTATTTCCCAAATGATAACTAAAGTGTTTGGGATTTTTATTTGTTAAAATAATATGCTAAAGTGATTAGGAAGTTTATTTCTAATTACTGTAACAATTAATTAAGTAAATGCATATATAGGTATAGATTATTCTATATAATGTAAATAATAACCAAAGAAATGTAATTCATCATGTTGAACCCAATTGATAAATTATATAAGAAACCTATATTCAACTACATAGTAAATAGTTGTGAAAACAATTTCCATGTCTTGAAAGTATTATGTGGAACACTATCATCTATCATTATTTACTTTTAATATTTTTATTGTAAATGAAATATACCGTTGAAAAATTACTGTGCATGCTATTTTATTATCGTATGGTATTTTATTATTTTTACGAATACATACTTCTTAGAAAATTATCTATATCACTTTCAAATAGAAATATTTAATATTTTGTACCTACAAAATTATAGTATTGTTGCAATGATCTAAGAATTATTTTATTTTATTATTTAATGATGAATTATACTTTATGTATGAAATATTAAATGTAAACTGTCTCTTGTTAATACTGACAATTAAAATTGGAAAATAATTAGATAAAAAAATTAAAATATTATCTAATTGTCAGATATTGCATCAAATTAACAAAATAAAATATTAATAACTAACTTTAAATAACATTAATTCGGGTAATTTAATAGAAACAATTACATTATTTTATATATAAAAAACATTATTAATTGAATGATATTTTTATTTTAATGCAAACAATTTTTTTAAATTATTATTTTCTATAATTTTCATTTTTCAGTATTTCCATTAAATTTACCACAATACGTTAAATAACAATAAATACCATTAATTCCTTCCCATCCATCACACCATTTGCAACCCATTAAGTGCAATTCTTTATAAAGTTTACACATCAACATGGGTCAGGTCAATTAAAAGTCCAACCCTACCGCTTGACATTGAATTTGGTACAATATGTTCATACCCACCAATGTACCATCCACTAGCTTTATAAGGTACCACCGGGTACTAAGGTCAACAAAGTACCTTCCGTAAGAATAGTCAATGCAATCCTAAAATGGTTATATCGACTGTATAGAGACAGAGAGGGAGGAGTTAAATAATTTGTAACTAAAGATAGCTATCGTTGAGACGATCTTTGGAATGTTGGAATGGGAATTGGGTAGAGAGGAATTAGGGAATTTAAAGGGAATAATAAAATGATACACTCTACCCATGGAGCAAGTTATGGTGGGGCAATAGAAGATTAATTTTCTCTATTCAGTATTACCATTTTGAAGACGCTTCTACATTTTTTAAAATCTGCATAAAAAAAAAATTAAAATGTAGCCTTTTATTATATGATCGAAACTAAGAAACCGTTTGATAACTCGTAACTTACCCTACAAAACAACAATATTAAAATATATGAAAGATTCTACTAAGTCTTTTAACGTTATTTAGTTACTAATTTTTACGTAGGTGGCGACACTGTAAAATTTGTTTATCTTTCCCCTCCTATTAAAAGTTGCGATGTGATGTTATTCTGAAGTGATTTCACCACTCCGGTAATATCGGCTAATTTAGTTCACTTTACATGTGTAACTTGCCATGAAATTGAGTTCATACCTGGCAGAGAAAACTACAAACTGTAACTTTCAATGTTTTACTTTGTGAATAAATTAATCTATTCGGACAGGCTTGAAATGAAATAAGGTAGTGGATGCAATAAATTGGGTATTGGCTGTTTTGAATTTCTCTTTTTATTGTGAAAGAAGTAATATCTAAATTATATATATTAGATAATTATCTGAGCAGCATTGATGTCTCTTCAATATTAAATATTAGATAAATATCTAAATTAAATATTTAGATAATTATCTAAAAGAAATATTGGATAATTATCTAAAAGAAATATTAGATAATTATCTAAAAGAAATATTAGATAATTATCTAAAAAAATATTAGATAATTATCTAAAAGAAATATTAGATAATTATCTAAAAGAAATATTAGACAATTATCTGAATCAAATATTTAGATAGTTCTATCTAAATTAAATATTAGATAATTATCTAAATCAAATATTTAGATAGTTCTATCTAAATTAGATATTAGATAATTATCTAAATTTAATTTTTAGAAAATAATGTAAGTCAAATATTTAGATAATTACCTAACTCAAACATTTAGATAATTATTTAAGCAGCATTGATGTTTTTTCTAAATTATATGTTAAATGACAAAAAATTACAGTTCAATAATTGTTTCAACTCTTCACCATCCATTTTATTTAAAGTTTTTATTGGTCCTTTTATAGAAGAAGAATTAAGACGCTTTAACATACGCTAAAAAGAACAGTAATTGAATGTCTAATTATAGACTGTTTTATTCTATATACATCTTACTTCAAAATAAATTAATGAATGTTTTGTTTAAGAAATAAATTTAAGAATTGATCAGAAAAAAGGATTTAAAAAATAAAATTAAAAATATAATTTTAAATAAATTCAGTTAAATTGAAAGAAAAATAGAATATAATGAACAAAATATAAATTTTCTATTTTAATTGATCTACATGGCACAGCACGCAGACAAGAATCAAGTCAGCAAGATGTGAGTGAGACTAATGAATGGAATGATGTCAGAATGATATGTCGGTCAGTATGTGACCTCCATTGGTGACGTCACAGGGGATGGTACAGACTAGTTAGATTTCATTGCCAGTCTAATTTAGTAAATAGAGTATATACACACTTTATCATCTGACACATCTAAGTGTGTTAGTTGTATATAACATTATACACACTTTATCAACTGACACATCTAAGTGTGTTACTTGTATACAACATTATACACATTTCATCATCTGACACATCTAAGTGTGTTACTTTTATCTACACACCTTCAAAACTGACTCATATAAAGTTCATTACGCCCCTTAAAATTCAATCTATGTTGGACGATGAAAACGAGGCGGTTTGAATCACAGATTTATAAAATAAAATATTAATCATAATTGTATAAATATCATACTACTAATCATAATATTAATGATAATAATATTATAGAGATTAAAATAATAAATTTCTCAAGATGATATTCGTCAGCTGATCTCAACCAAGTATAGTTATTAACTTTGTTACCATTTATTTTGTTCAATAGATTTAATAGTTATACTATAGATGATAGTTTATTGAAGTTAACTGTTTATAGATGGTTGACTATTCTTTTGCAAGAAATATGATTTACAAGAAATAAATTACCAAATATTAAGTGATATACCTAACGAAATTAAATATTGTTTTAAAGTTTTACGTATTTCATTATTTTGAAGTAGAAAATACTTTTAATTCATTCGTTACTTCGATCTCATGATTTATTTCCTCAAACCAATTTTATTTTGTCCTAACTCATAGAAAGAGAAATATTTGGGTCAATATATATATTTTATTAACTTTTTATTTTCCATTCATTTAACCGTGATTGAAGAGGCGTAAGTTGAACGGTAAAATCGCCGCATTTTCACTGCCCTGTTTCCGCTTCTTCAAATAATCACGGTTAAATGAATAGAAGGCGGTAGCAACGATAGTATAGTATGCAAATTTGCTTATTATTCATCTGTGATTAATTGAACAGGAGTAAACAGGACGGTAAAAACGCGGCGTTGGAACTGCTAGTGTACTAGTATGGGCCTTAGTGTGTAACTTGAACGAGAGAATCTATACACTTTATCATCTGACACATCTATGTGTGTTACTTTGATTATTCACTTTGGTGAAATTCTTTCAATTTTTTAGCGAATTGACTGTTAAATAACTAGTTAGTTATTGTGAATTTATTCTATACAATTATATACCTAATTATTTATCATTTTAACCTGCTTACTTAGATAAAAAACTTAATACTAATCATTATTTTAATTTTATAATAAGGGTGTGCATGACGTCATCATCTAAAAATATAATTAATAATATACCTACTTTAATTTGTTTTTAATTTTTAGCTTTGTATATATAGGACTAAGTGGGGTAAGTTCCGAGTTATCGAACAGTTCCACATTTTCGATCATGCAAGAAAATATTATATAAAAATTATTATTGAACTTGGTATCCATTGACTTAAATAAATTATAAATATATTACTAGAATAATTCATTTTTTACTAGTTATATTATGGAATAATAACAGTGAATAATTATATAAATAATAATGAATAATATTATATAAAATATAAGTGAATAATTATACAAGTCTCCAAGCACTTAATTACCAATTAAAAACTAATGAGAAATAGGTAATAATTACCAACGAGTTTTATGATATTAAAATGATTACCATTTGGTAATGATTACCATTTGGTAATGATTACCATTTGGTAATGATTACCATTGGGTAATGATTACCATTTGGTAATGATTACCATTGGGTAATGATTACCATTTGGTAATGATTACCATTTGGTAATGATTACCATTGGGTAATGATTACCATTTGGTAATGATTACCACCCAGCTAACCATATCCTCTCTGTCCCGCGTGGGACAGAGGGGGATATCCCTCGCTAGCGAGGGACAGAGAGGGACAGGGGATTTCAGACGTCTGCAGACGTCTGAATTCCCACGTCTTTCCAACGTCTGAAATCCCACTCACGTCCCACGTCTTACAGAAGCGGGATGTCCCTCGTCTGTCCCACGTCTTAAATCCCACTCACATCCCACGTCTTTCCCACGCGGGATGTCCCTCTCTGTCCCACGCGGGATGTCCCTCTCTGTCCCACGTCTGTCCCACGTGGGATGTCCCTCTCTGTCCCACGCAGGATGTCCCTCTCTGTCCCACGCGGGATGTCCCTCTCTGTCCCACGTCTGTCCCACGTGGGATATCCCTCTCTGCCCCACGCGGGATATCCCTCTCTGTCCCACGTCTGTCCCACGCGGGATGTCCCTCTCTGTCCCTCGTCTGTTTTACGCGGGAAAAAGTTATACCAAAAAGGTATATCTATCTCAAGCTTTATTTACGTATCATAACTAGGTAGGTATTCATAAACTGATGTAGGTATCTACTATTTAGGTAGGCATTGATGAATAATACTAGGTAGTAGGTAAGTAGGTACGGATTGATAAACACTACCTAGTAGGTATACTAGGTAGGTAGGTATTGGTACTGGTAGGTATCTAGGTAGGTATTGTCAAACAGTTATAGGTAACTAGATAAGCATTGATAAACACTAGTAGATAACTAGGTAGGCATTGACAAACAGTTGTTGGTAACTAGGTAGGTATTGATGAATACTAGTGTTTAACTAGGACCTATATTGGTTTTTATATACAGTTGTAGGCCACTAGGTAGGCAATGTTAAACACAAGAAGGTAACTAATTAGGTATTGATAAGCAGATGTAGGCAACTAGGTAGGCATTGATAAACACCAGTAGGTAATTAGGTAGGTATTGACAAACAGTAATGTAGGTAACTAAGTAGGTACTGATAAATACTACGTAATAGGCAAGTAGTGATAACCACCAGTAGGTACAGATTGGTGGTTATCACTTGTAGGTTACTAGGTAGTTATAAATAAACTCTAGTAAGTAACTAGATAGGTATAAGGTAGTGATATCACCAGAAGGTAACTATAGGTAATATTAATTAACAGTTAAAGGTAATTAGGTAGTTAATAACATTAATTAACATTATCATTACAAATATTAATAAATAACTTTATACACATTCTTATCATTTACATTAAAAAATAAAAGATACCAAAATGTAGAATATTAAATTATATTTATTTAAAATAATTTTAAGAAGCACGCAAGTTATCAAGTTGCATAAAGATCATTTCAATACTACTTCTACCATGTCCAGGATGGCTGAGAGGTAGCGACGCAGGCTTCAATAGTACATCACACTAGAGTCCTGAGTTCGATTCCCGAGATGACCACTACAATTCTTTCTCCATTTCTTCCCATTTAATTTGTATATAACAATATGTAATATTAAAATAAATGATATACAGCCAAATGTACATATACACTATATGCAATATGGTTAGAAATTGCAATAATAATTAGTATGATTTTTTTTTATTTCTTATACATATTTATATACCCCAATTAACCGAAGTAATTTGAGCCAAAAGAGAGATATGTCCCCCTTGCAGAGGGGGACATCCACACTCTGTCCCACGTCTTGCAGAGGGGGACATCCGCACTCTGTCCCACGTCTTGCAGAGGGGGACATCCGCACTCTGTCCCACGTCTTGCAGAGGGGGACATCCGCACTCTGTCCCACGTCTTGCAGAGGGGGACATCCGCACTCTGTCCCACGTCTTGCAGAGGGAGACATCCACACTCTGTCCCACGTCTTGCAGAGGGAGATATTCCCACTCTGTCCCACGTCTTGAATACTCACTCTGTCCCACGTCTTATTTCCCTCTTCCCTCTATAGCGAGGGACATCCGCACTCTGTCCCACGTGGGTCCCACGTCTTGAATCCCTCTATAGCGAGGGACATCCACACTCTGTCCCACGTGGGTCCCACGTCTTGAAAACGGAGTGGGGTAAGACGTGGGACAGGTGGATGTCCCCCTCTGTCAGAGGGGGACAAGACGTGGGATCAGACGTCTTGCAGAGGGGGACCCCTGTGCAAATGAAGAGGGTTAGACGTCTGCAAGACGTCTGATGTCCCCCGCCCCACGTCTTGCCCCACGTCTTAAATCCCTCTATAGCGAGGGGCATCAGACGTCTTAAGACGTGGGACAAACAGCTTTTGGTTAGCTGGGCATTTGGTAATGATTACCATTGGGTAATGATTACCATTTGGTAATGATTACCATTTGGTAATGATTACCATTGGGTAATGATTACCATTTGGTAATGATAACCATTTGGTAATGATTACCATTGGGTAATGATTACCATTTGGTAATGATTACCATTTGGTAATGATTACCATTTGGTAATGATTACCATTGGGTAATGATTACCATTTGGTAATGATTACCATTGGGTAATGATTACCATTGGGTAATGATTACCATTTGGTAATGATTACCATTGGGTAATGATTACCATTTGGTAATGATTACCATTTGGTAATGATTACCATTGGGTAATGATTACCATTTGGTAATGATTACCATTTGGTAATGATTACCATTGGGTAATGATTACCATTTGGTAATGATAACCATTTGGTAATGATTACCATTGGGTAATGATTACCATTTGGTAATGATTACCATTTGGTAATGATTACCATTTGGTAATGATTACCATTGGGTAATTGTAACAAAACCATCTGTTAATTATCGAATTAATTTTCATTTAACTTCATACCAGTTATTAGTACTTCCCTTTAGATAATTAAATAATTATTTCTTTAAAGCAATAAATAAACTAATAGCTTCTTTCTTCACAACGAACAATGTTCGTAATATTAATAAAAGCATGCCTCGCTCTTGTTACGTCTCACAATTATGACACTCGGATAAGTGTGGGACATGTCTCGCTTTTATTTCTAGTGGTATAGAAACTATTTAGGAGTAACTTTGGTAATTAATTTGTTGTTTTTAGTTAATCAGTTTTGGTCGTAACTTTTGCATGTGATATGGCTGAAAAAATTAAAAAAAATAATATAAGTTATTTAAAATAAAATTAGTTTTATTATTTCGTAAGTTTGATGCGTATGCATGCCTGTGTACGATACCTACCTTTGCGTGAAATGGCATACAATTTCATCACCAACCAAAATAAATTTTATTTTTCTACAGTCGTGTAATATTTATATGTACGATCTACATCTACAGTGTTGGTTATGGGGTTATTCTACATTTACTACGGCAGTAACTCTAGGTACGACAAAACATCTAATATGCTACATTGCATCTAATACAATGAAACTCGTGAGTTATGAAGTAATGGTTACTTCATAACTCAGAGCCACTTCATTACTCTGGGACACTGATAGTTTTCTATGATTAAAATCTTGGGGGAAACTATAGTTTTTGAGCGATAACTAGTATGAAAGACATGCCGTATATCGTTTTCTATAATATGAACATAGAAAATACTTCATAACTCAGGTGCATTTCATAACTCAGGTGCATTTCATAACTCAGGTCCTTCATAACTCGAGTGCTTCATAACGTAGAACTTCATAACTCAGCAAATTTACAGTACATTCTGTATCCCTTATTGCAATGTTGTTTCACTATCACCCAATATACATTGCAAGTCACTTAACCGACGCACAACCTACAATGAAAGGCAATTAGAGTACACACTATCACTACAGTGTACCTGATAGTTAATAGATAGAGAGATTGCTTCTCTTGCTCGGTGATAGGTTGCGACTGTGTCTAGTTGATAGTAGATAGTTGAGTATCAGTATTGCGATTTTTTTTTGTGATTTGGAATTGATATGCCAGACGTAAGATAACTCTGATGGAGATTAGGTACTTTTCAGTACTTTTTACTACATTTCAGTATACTTTATAGTACTTTTTAGTTCTTTTCAGTACATTTCAGTATACTTCAGAGTACTTTTCAGTACTTTTTACTACATTTCAGTATACTTTATAGAACTTTTTAGTTCTTTTCAGTACATTTCAGTATACTTCAGAGTACTTTTCAGTACTTTTCAATAGTTTTTCATTTTTTTAAGTACTATTCAGTACTTTTCAGTATACGTTCAAGTACTTTTCAGTGTACCTTTAAGTACTTTTCTATATTTATTGTACCTAATTTGAACTAAACAAGACAATATGAAGGTAATTATTGTTTTGAGGTACAATGAGACTTACATGTGATATATTGATCTGATTGATTGAAATTTAAAAAAAATCAATTGAAATAAATTTCATCCAAATAGGTATCGAAACCTAGCTATATCTAATAATCTATTTCAATAATGTTATTAGTGTTGATGAGGAAGATTTCATTACTAGTTACATTGCAGTATTTTCTCATAGTTGAGAAATACGTTCTTAATTTATTTATTAAAAAACAATTTTATCAAAAGACCATATTTTGAAATTGGAAACTTCTGTAAATTTTTATATAATTTTAAATTGATCAATGAATGGTTATCATTTTAATAACCAATGGTTATCATTTTAATAACCAATGGTTATCATTTTAATAACCAATGGTTATCATTTTAATAACCAATGGTTATCATTTTAATAACCAATGGTTATCATTTTAATAACCAATGGTTATTATTTTAATAACCAATGGTTATCATTTTAATAACCAATGATTATCATTTTAATAACCAATGGTTATCATTTTAATAACCAATGGTTATCATTTTAATAACCAATGGTTATCATTTTAATAACCAATGGTTATCATTTTAATAACCAATGGTTATCATTTTAATAACCAATGGTTATCATTTTAATAACCAATGGTTATCATTTTAATAACCAATGGTTATCATTTTAATAACCAATGGTTATCATTTTAATAACTAATGGTTATCATTTTAATAACCAATGGTTATCATTTTAATAACCAATGGTTATCATTTTAATAACCAATGGTTATCATTTTAATAACCAATGGTTATCATTTTAATAACCAATGGTTATCATTTTAATAACCAATGGTTATCATTTTATTAACCATTGGATATCAATTTATTAACCATTGGTTATAATTTTATTAACAATGGTTATCATTTTATTAACCAATTGTTACCATTTTATTCCATAATGGTTATCATTTTATTAACCAATGGTTATCATTTTATTAACCAATGGTTATCATTTTATTAACCAATAGTTATCATTTTAATAACCAATGGTTATCATTTTATTAACCAATGGTTATCATTTTATCAACCAATAGTTATCATTTTATTAAACAATGGTTTTCATTTTATTAACCAATGGTTATCATTTTATTAACCAATGGTTATCATTTTATTAACCAATGGTTATCATTTTATTAACCAATGGTTATCATTTTAATAACCAATGGTTATCATTTTAATAACCAATGGTTATCATTTTAATAACCAATGGTTATTATTTTAATAACCAATGGTTATCATTTTAATAACCAATGGTTATCATTTTAATAACCAATGGTTATCATTTTAATAACCAATGGTTATCATTTTAATAACCAATGGTTATCATTTTAATAACCAATGGTTATCATTTTAATAACCAATGGTTATCATTTTAATAACCAATGGTTATCATTTTAATAACCAATGGTTATCATTTTAATAACTAATGGTTATCATTTTAATAACCAATGGTTATCATTTTAATAACCAATGGTTATCATTTTAATAACCAATGGTTATCATTTTAATAACCAATGGTTATCATTTTAATAACCAATGGTTATCATTTCATTAACCATTGGATATCAATTTATTAACCATTGGTTATAATTTTATTAACCAATTGTTACCATTTTATTCCATAATGGTTATCATTTTATTAACCAATGGTTATCATTTTATTAGCCAATGGTTATCATTTTATTAACCAATAGTTATCATTTTAATAACCAATGGTTATCATTTTATTAACCAATGGTTATCATTTTATCAACCAATAGTTATCATTTTATTAAACAATGGTTTTCATTTTATTAACCAATGGTTATCATTTTATTAACCAATGGTTATCATTTTATTAAACAATGGTTATCATTTTAATAACCAATGGTTATCATTTTAATAACCAATGGTTATCATTTTAATAACCAATGGTTATCATTTTATTAACCATTGGATAACAATTTATTAACCATTGGTTATCATTTTATTAACCAATTGTTACCATTTTATTCCATAATGGTTATCATTTTATTAACCAATGGTTATCATTTTATTAACCAATGGTTATCATTTTATTAACCATTGGTTATCATTTTATTAACCAATTGTTATCATTTTATTAACCAATGGTTATCATTTTATTAACCAATGGTTAGCATTTCATTAACCAATGGCTATCATTTTATTAACCAATGGTTATCATTTTTCCAAATATGGCCACATCAAATTTCTTCTTTCGAAAAAACCTACCAACTACTTATATTCTATACACCAAACCTATAGAATATAAGCATTTAAAGTACTTAAATTGTGTCAAGTTATATTGGAATAGCGGGTAAGGGTAAGTTACGAGTCATTGAACAGTTCCACATTACCGATCATGTCATATAAATTATATTATTTAACATTTTAACTCGAATTATATCAAATGATAGTTTTTTCACATTGAATCAAAATTACGGAACTGTGCGATAACTCAGAATTGACCCTACATAGGTACAATATAAGATGTACTATTTTCTATATTTTCTATACTTTTTTAGATTTTCTATTATTGTACATTACAATTTATTTGAATATTGTTATAGATCAATTTCACGACATTTAACTTCATATAACGGTAAAACCTGTAAACAGGAACTTGAAAACGGTAACTGTTACTGAAAACGGTAATTGTTACTGAAAACGGTAACTGTTACTGAAAACGGTAATTGTTACTGAAAACGGTAACTGTTACTGAAAACGGTAACTGTTACTGAAAACGGTAACTGTTACTGAAAACGGTAATTGTTACTGAAAACGGTAATTGTTACTGAAAACGGTAACTGTTACTGAAAACGGTAATTGTTACTGAAAACGGTAATTGTTACTGAAAACGGTAACTGTTATCAAAAGAAAGCAATGAGTATAGTTATAAGTTAAAATATTATATAGTGAAGTTTACATACAATATATTTAATAATAGATATATCAATTAGCATACTATATATATAAATCATAATAACTCGATAAAAATGTAATTCAATAATTTTTTTTTATGTTTTTTTTTGTTAATATGAAATTGTTTGTTTTTAATTTACGTTTTTTATAAAAGTTGATAAATAATAAGTTTTAATTTTTCCTGTTTATTTTAAGGTAAAACTATTCATTATTTATTTGCCCGATTATTTCAGTAGCTTTACTTGAATCAAGTTATTTTGAAATTGTTTTCATATATAGCTATCTATATATGGTAGATATTACCATATATGGTGCAATCTATATTGCCATATATGGTTGTTAATAGCGTGCTTGTTATTTTGGTTCTAGGGGGTAGGGCAAGTTCCGAGTTACCAGACAGTTCCACATTACCGACCATATAAGAAGGAATAAATATTGATAATCATATTAATTTTTTTTTATTATAACAATTTATAGATTTTTTTAAGAGAAAATTAAAATGAATTCGTAATTCAATTTAATTTTCTAATTTCCCAATAGGATGTTATAAACATTCATTTAATTTATTCCTTCTTATTACAATCTTACTGAAAGATCACGTAACGCTTCCGTTTTTGCGGCAAAAAAGGTGTAAATCTGGCGATGATTTGGCAATGTCGTCAGTAATTTATTATATGTCCTGTACTTACATTTATTTATACATGATTATTTACAGTTCCTTACGATCGTGTGTTGCTATGGCCATAAGGACACGCCCACTGAATTACCGTATATACATTATTTATAAAAGTTTATAGAGAAATCACTTACATATTTGGAAAATGTTGAAGGTCCCCTCCAGTCTATATTAAAATTTCTATAGAAATGTTTTAAATTTGTAGAACTAAGGGCATATAACATAACGCAGTTAACAGAAAAGAAATTGATTAAGTATTCGTAATTGATTATATAAGAAATATTCCCACTCAACCGTCACTGTCCGACATTTCTATTAGATTCAGTAGAAGAACAAGAAAGCGGGACGAACTTGGTAATTATGATAATTATGTATATAGGTTCACTTTTAGGTACCTAATGTTTTTTAGGGTAATGGTACTTAGGTAAAGATTATAGGTAGCCATTTATAATATGTCTAAAAGTTGTATTTAGCTTTGAATTATTCAGAGGTATTTTGATCTTTTTCTTCGCTTGGAATTCTGTGGGTAGAAGAAAAATCACAAGAATTTCTTAATTTAATTATTAAAATAAAATTAATGCATCAAATTTGAAATGGTTTGCATTTTTTATAACCAGTAACCTTAGTTCTAATGGATAGAGTAATATAAAATAGAGTGGAGGGGACCATTGAATAAATAAACTAAATGATAAAAAAATTACGATTTTAAAACCTGATAATTTTTTTTATCACACTGTTGATAGATAACACATGTGAATTTAAGACTAGTATCGGTACCTTATTGACGATACTGTAGTTTTCTCTACGATAAATATCGTGAAGAATGAAAAAAACACTTCAAATCGTTTATTTTCATCGCATTTCACTCCGATGCTATAGTTGCAAAATGCAGTCTCTATCTCATTTTCTCAAGTTCAAGGTATGCAGTTATGGCACTTGCTCAGACTCACTATTTCATAGTTTTATTAGTTTACTCTTTATAGATCTTATGTCTTGCAGCTTCCTCTCACTGGTGAGAAGTGATCTATTTTGTGGTGTATTTTAAAGTATTTGCATGCATTCAGAGCATTTCAGTGTGAGGGGAATTAAAATCTTTGAACTTATTATTTTAACTGATATTTTGAATGGGAATAAAAAATTGGATTAAATAGAAAATAAATAATTGAGTTAGGTTAAATATTGAAATAAAGAATAAATTGTAAATTAGGTTAAATATTAAATAGAAAGTGAATTTCAAAATTAAGTTTTAAATATTAAATGAATTATAAAATTACGTTCAATATTATTAAAATTGAATCTAAGAAATAAATTAATATTAATTATATTAATTAGTAGTTTTTTTTATCAATAAGAATGTTTTTATTCACATTGTAGTCGAAATAACTTTTTTAGGTGAAGAAAATAAATCGAATTTATTTTTTAAAACTTTTGTATATCATATTAGCCCAAAATGTATAATTTATTTATTTGATAGTTTTAATAATTTTAACAAGTTTCCATAAACAATAAAAAAAAACATAATATGGTCATTTTCCCAATATATTATTTGGTCATTTTCCCAATACATTATTTGGTCATTTACCCGATATATTATTTGGTCATTTACCCGATATATTATTTGGTCATTTTCCCAATACATTATTTGGTCATTTTCCCAATACATTATTTGGTCATTTTCCCAATACATTATTTGGTCATTTTCCCAATACATTATTTGGTCATTTTCCCAATACATTATTTGGTCATTTTCCCAATACATTATTTGGTCATTTCCCAATACATTATTTGGTCATTTACCCGATATATTATTTGGTCATTTTCCCAATACATTATTTGGTCATTTACCCGATATATTATTTGGTCATTTTCCCAATATATTATTTGGTCATTTTCCCAATATATTATTTGGTCATTTTTCCAATACATTATTTGGTCATTTTCCCAATACATTATTTGGTCATTTTCCCAATACATTATTTGGTCATTTACCCAATATATTATTTGGTCATTTACCCGATACATTATTTGGTCATTTACCCAATATATTATTTGGTCATTTACCCGATACATTATTTGGTCATTTACCCAATACATTATTTGGTCATTTACCCAATACATTATTTGGTCATTTACCTAATGCATTAACTGGTCATTTACCCAATACATTATTTGGTCATTTATCCGATACATTATTTGGTCATTTTCCCAATACATTATTTGGTCATTTATCCGATACATTATTTGGTCATTTTCCCAATACATTATTTGGTCATTTATTCGATACATTATTTGGTCATTTATCCGATGCATTATTTGGTCATTTTCCCAATACATTATTTGGTCATTTATTCGATACATTATTTGGTCATTTATCCGATGCATTATTTGATCATTTATCCGATACATTATTTGGTCATTTGCCCAATACATTAACAGGTCATTTACAAGCAGTCAATTCAAGATCAGCTCTATAAGTTACATCGAAGATCAGCAAAGTAATGGAAGTAGAGCTGTTAATAATATAGTCTGCGTGACCCAGCCCTTCCCGTGTGTGACCCGTGTGGCGGGTAAGGTCACCACGAGGGTATAAAAGAGAACACGCGTCTGTAGGAAGCATCATTGCATCCAGTGAGCCACACACCAACAACATGATCTGCATCAAGGTACGGAGAACTAGTGTACAGTGCCTAACTAGTGGGAAAATGATAAATACAGACAGATGGTAAAATGATAACTACTACCTGATGAAAATTAAAAAATCATAATTACTGACAACTGTTAAAATGATAACTAATACTGCCAAATGTTAAATGATAACTAATACTGCCAAATGTTAAATGATAACTAATACTGCTAAAAGTTAAAATGATAACTACTTCCAAAAGTTAAAATTATATATACTGCCAAAAGTTAAAATGACAACTACTGACATATGTTAAAATGATAACTATTGTTTGATGTTAAAATGATAACTACTGACATATGTTAAAATGATAACTATTGTTTGATGTTAAAATGATAACTATTGTTTGGTATGAAAATGATAACTAATACTGCTAATGTTAAAATGATGACTACTGCCAAAAGTTAAAATGATAACTACAGACAAATGTTAAAATGATAATCATTGTCAAATGTTAAACTGATTGCTACTACCAAAGCTTAAAATGTTGACTACTGTTAAATGTTAAAATGATAACTACTATCAAATTTTAAAAGGAGAACTATTCTGACAAATGATAAAATGATAACTACTGCCAAAATTACTATGAGGAAATTCATTTATTTATAAAATTTGTATTGAATCAACATTTAATTTGTATTGAAACCCCGTTATTTTCAACGGGAAAGTACTCAAGTTAAAATGATAATTACTGTCAAATTTTGAAATGATAGTTACTAACAGGAGCATGGTTTACTTAATAAGTTAATATGCATATGTATTAAGTAAGCTATGATTGGAGATAATCCAAGATTGTTCACTAAGAAAGTGGCATAGAATGTGCCATACTTTAAAGAATGGCATGGTAATTATCTTCTCGATAACTTGTCTTAAGTCATGACCATGAAACTACTTTTTCCGCTCTAATATAATGAATACAATAAAAACAAGCTACCGATCGCTGTTTCATTCATTAGATTAGAGTTAGACCAATGTATTCATTTATAATAATATTGAGTTCAGTTAATGTTAAACAGGTTCATTAGATTTAAATAGAAGAGTTCTATTTGCTAGATATTATAGGTAGGATGAGATCTGAAATACTTACTAATATATGTTATATAGACATAATGGTTCAATTTAAAAAATCTATTTCGATTTTCAAGTGGAAACAAAAGTATTTTTAATTTTGGTTTGTGAAATCAAACTAACTCTGGAATTCTGTTTATAAAATTGTACAAATTTCCAATGATTGTGTTTAATTAAAATAACTCTATTTTCCTTCAGTCCGCCCTCATCCTGGCAGCCATGTGCTGTGTTGCCCTCGGCGACAGGAATCCTTTCGCTTACAACGCCCCCCGACCATCATACAACCCTCCACGACCAGCCTACGAAGCCCCTCGCCCAACATACAATGCTCCCAGCAGACCTTCATACCAATCCGATGAGTTCGAAGAGCCAAAATACAATTTCGACTGGCAGGTGGCCGAAGACTCCAACAACTTCGACCAGCAAGAATCCAGAGATGGCGACAACACTAAGGTAGGTTTTCGATATTTTAGCATGAGTGTAATGAGGTATTATACGCACCATTTTATTGTGCAAGGATTGTACACTGTATATCTTCTTGAGTTATATAGATTCCTCATTATTTTAATTAGTTTAAATGAGATTAAATTTATTAAGTTTTCTCTTTATCTCTTAGGGATCATACTCCGTGAACCTTCCCGACGGCCGTGTCCAGACTGTTACTTACTACGTCGATGGCGACTCCGGTTTCGTTGCTGAGGTCTCCTACTCTGGTGAAGCCAGATACCCCGAGTCCAGAGAATACAGCGCACCAAGGCCCGCTTACCAGCCCCCAAGACCAACATACCAAGCCCCAACCACCCAAAGACCAGCCTACAGGCCCCCAACCACCCGTCGTCCATCTTACTCACCACCCAGAAACACCTACAACGCTCCCAGCCTCCTCCAGGCCTACGGATTCTAAGTTTAATGTGAATCTCAATCCATTCAGCGCACATGTGATCTAGAACTATGGCTTACAGGGTAGTTACGAACTCTTGCACCTCTTGGTTCTTCTTATGTCAACTGGACATCAAATTTCAGAACCAATGGTTCAAAAGTTCGTAATCACTTTAGGCTTTACGCTTAGCGACCACATTGTGATGTCTGCCGAATACGCTTTATGTAACGATAACGAAATAAATTATTTATTTGATTATTATTTATATTATTAATATCAACCATGAGACAATATTATTGCATATGAGATAGAAATAAGCAAATTAATATAGTATGGTCTGAATACTTCATTTGATTTTAATATGGATTCAATGACTTTAAGAAAATTCAGTCTCGTTTTATTAATGATCATATAAAAAGAAAAAGAAAATAATACGAAAATTTGAAATAATGAATGATAAAATGTTTAGTGTATATATTAAAAGCTGATAAAATGATACATAACATTAGTAATTTTGGAAATTCGGTCTGAAGTAAATATAAAATTTTATCACAACAAACTAGCAGATATAACAAACTAAATGACGGCCATTTACGTTGAAAGTCAGTTGGCCGAGTATTTCTATTTATTCCGAGACCGAAAGTTCCGAAATTTCCGGCCACCTTGGAAAAAAATAGTCAAACTTAATATTTCATACTGCAATCTTTCAAATAAAGTAAACAATGAAGAGTTAAAACAACCACCAATAGTTGTAAATGAAGTGCACAATGAAGAGTTAAAACAACCACCAATAGTTGTAAATAAAGTGCACAGTGAAGAGTTAGAACAACCACCAATAGTTGTAAATAAAGTGCACAGTGAAGAGTTAAAACAACCACCAATAGTTGTAAATAAAGTGCACAGTGAAGAGTTAAAACAACCACCAATAGTTGTAAATAAAGTGCACAGTGAAGAGTTAGAACAACCACCAATAGTTGTAAATAAAGTGCACAGTGAAGAGTTAAAACAACCACCAATAGTTGTAAATAAAGTGCACAGTGAAGAGTTAAAACAACCACCAATAGTTGTAAATAAAGTGCACAGTGAAGAGTTAGAACAACCACCAATAGTTGTAAATAAAGTGCACAGTGAAGAGTTAGAACAACCACCAATAGTTGTAAATAAAGTGCACAGTAAAGAGTTAAAACAACCACCAATAGTTGTAAATAAAGTGCACAGTGAAGAGTTAAAACAACCACCAATAGTTGTAAATAAAGTGCACAGTGAAGAGTTAGAACAACCACCAATAGTTGTAAATAAAGTGCACAGTGAAGAGTTAAAACAACCACCAATAGTTGTTAATAAAGTGCACAGTGAAGAGTTAAAACAATCACCAATAGTTGTAAATAAAGTGCACAGTGAAGAGTTAAAACAACCACCAATAAATGTAAATAAAGTGCACAGTAAAGAGTTAAAACAACCACCAATAGTTGTGAATAAAGTGCACAGTGAAGAGTTAAAACAACCACCAATAGTTGTAAATAAAGTGCACAGTGAAGGGTTAAAACAACCACCAATAGTTGTAAATAAAGTGCACAGTAAAGAGTTAAAACAACGACCAGTAGTTGTAAATAAAGTACACAATGAAGAGTTAAAACAACAACAAATAGTTGTAAATAAAGTGCACAGTAAAGAGTTAAAACAACCACCAATAGTTGTAAATAAAGTGCACAGTAAAGAGTTAAAACAACCACCAATAGTTGTAAATAAAGTGCACAGTAAAGAGTTAAAACAACCACCAATAGTTGTAAATAAAGTGCACAGTGAAGAGTTAAAACAACCACCAATAGTTGTAAATAAAGTGCACAGTGAAGAGTTAAAACAACTACCAATAGTTGTAAATAAAGAGCACAATGAAGAGTTAAATCAACCACCAATAGTTGTAAATAAAGTGCACAGCGAAAAGTTAAAACAACCACCAACAGTTGTAAATAAAGTGCACAATGAAGAGTTGAAACAACCACCAATAGTTGTAAATGAAGTGCACAACGAAGAGTTAAAACAACCACCAATTGTTATAAATAAAGTGCACAGTGAAGAGTTAAAACAACCACCAATAGTTGTGAATAAAGTGCACAGTGAAGAGTTAAAACAACCACCAATAGTTGTAAATAAAGTGCACAGTAAAGAGTTAAAACAACCACCAATAGTTGTTAATAAAGTGCACAGTAAAGAGTTAAAACAACTACCAATAGTTGTAAATAAAGTGCACAATGAAAAGTTAAAACAACCACCAACAGTTGTAAATAAAGAGCACAATGAAGAGTTGAAACAACCACCAATAGTTGTAAATAAAGTGCAAAGTAAAGAGTTAAAACAACTACCAATAGTTGTAAATATAGTGCACAGTGAAGAGTTAAAACAACCACCAATAGTTGTAAATAAAGTGCACAGTGAAGAGTTAAAACAACCACCAATAGTTGTAAATAAAGTGCACAGTGAAGAGTTAAAACAACCACCAATAGTTGTAAATAAAGTGCACAGTGATAGGGTTAAAACAACCACCAATAGTTGTAAATAAAGTGCACAGTGAAGAGTTAAAACAACCACCAATAGTTGTAAATAAAGTGCACAGTGAAGGGTTAAAACAACCACCAATAGTTGTAAATAAAGTGCACAGTGAAGAGTTAAAACAACCACCAATAGTTGTAAATAAAGTGCACAGTGAAGAGTTAAAACAACCACCAATAGTTGTAAATAAAGTGCACAGTGAAGAGTTAAAACAACCACCAATAGTTGTAAATAAAGTGCACAGTGAAGAGTTAAAACAACCACCAATAGTTGTAAATAAAGTGCACAGTGAAGGGTTAAAACAACCACCAATAGTTGTAAATAAAGTGCACAGTGAAGAGTTAAAACAACCACCAATAGTTGTAAATAAAGTGCACAGTGAAGAGTTAAAACAACCACCAATAGTTGTAAATAAAGTGCACAGTGAAGAGTTAAAACAACCACCAATAGTTGTTAATAAAGTGCACAGTGAAGAGTTAAAACAATCACCAATAGTTGTAAATAAAGTGCACAGTGAAGAGTTAAAACAATCACCAATAGTTGTAAATAAAGTGCACAGTGAAGAGTTAAAACAACCACCAATAAATGTAAATAAAGTGCACAGTAAAGAGTTAAAACAACCACCAATAGTTGTAAATAAAGTGCACAGTGAAGAGTTAAAACAACCACCAATAGTTGTAAATAAAGTGCACAGTGAAGGGTTAAAACAACCACCAATAGTTGTAAATAAAGTGCACAGTAAAGAGTTAAAACAACGACCAGTAGTTGTAAATAAAGTACACAATGAAGAGTTAAAACAACAACAAATAGTTGTAAATAAAGTGCACAGTAAAGAGTTAAAACAACCACCAATAGTTGTAAATAAAGTGCACAGTGAAGAGTTAAAACAACCACCAATAGTTGTAAATAAAGTGCACAGTAAAGAGTTAAAACAACCACCAATAGTTGTAAATAAAGTGCACAGTAAAGAGTTAAAACAACCACCAATAGTTGTAAATAAAGTGCACAGTAAAGAGTTAAAACAACCACCAATAGTTGTAAATAAAGTGCACAGTGAAGAGTTAAAACAACCACCAATAGTTGTAAATAAAGTGCACAGTGAAGAGTTAAAACAACTACCAATAGTTGTAAATAAAGAGCACAATGAAGAGTTAAATCAACCACCAATAGTTGTAAATAAAGTGCACAGCGAAAAGTTAAAACAACCACCAACAGCTGTAAATAAAGTGCACAATGAAGAGTTGAAACAACCACCAATAGTTGTAAATGAAGTGCACAACGAAGAGTTAAAACAACCACCAATTGTTGTAAATAAAGTGCACAGTGAAGAGTTAAAACAACCACCAATAGTTGTGAATAAAGTGCACAGTGAAGAGTTAAAACAACCACCAATAGTTGTAAATAAAGTGCACAGTAAAGAGTTAAAACAACCACCAATAGTTGTTAATAAAGTGCACAGTACAGAGTTAAAACAACTACCAATAGTTGTAAATAAAGTGCACAATGAAAAGTTAAAACAACCACCAACAGTTGTAAATAAAGAGCACAATGAAGAGTTGAAACAACCACCAATAGTTGTAAATAAAGTGCACAGTAAAGAGTTAAAACAACTACCAATAGTTGTAAATATAGTGCACAGTGAAGAGTTAAAACAACCACCAATAGTTGTAAATAAAGTGCACAGTGAAGAGTTAAAACAACCACCAATAGTTGTAAATAAAGTGCACAGTGAAGAGTTAAAACAACCACCAATAGTTGTAAATAAAGTGCACAGTGATAGGGTTAAAACAACCACCAATAGTTGTAAATAAAGTGCACAGTGAAGAGTTAAAACAACCACCAATAGTTGTAAATAAAGTGCACAGTGAAGGGTTAAAACAACCACCAATAGTTGTAAATAAAGTGCACAGTGAAGAGTTAAAACAACCACCAATAGTTGTAAATAAAGTGCACAGTGAAGAGTTAAAACAACCACCAATAGTTGTAAATAAAGTGCACAGTGAAGAGTTAAAACAACCACCAATAGTTGTAAATAAAGTGCACAGTGAAGAGTTAAAACAACCACCAATAGTTGTAAATAAAGTGCACAGTGAAGGGTTTAAACAACCACCAATAGTTGTAAATAAAGTGCACAGTGAAGAGTTAAAACAACCACCAATAGTTGTAAATAAAGTGCACAGTGAAGAGTTAAAACAACCACCAATAGTTGTAAATAAAGTGCACAGTGAAGAGTTAAAACAACCACCAATAGTTGTTAATAAAGTGCACAGTGAAGAGTTAAAACAATCACCAATAGTTGTAAATAAAGTGCACAGTGAAGAGTTAAAACAACCACCAATAGTGGTAAATAAAGTGCACAGTGAAGGGTCAAACAACAGCTTATCTTTTTAAATAAAGTGATGGGTAGAGTTTTTTGCAATTAGATCACAGCTCTCTTTTCTCTTCCCAATTTGTTCTCCAGTTTATTTAGTCAAGGTCTGCCACATGCTAATAATTACAATATCACTCTAGCTGTCTAGGCACACCTACAGGAGAAAAGATATTAAAGATACACAGCCGAAAAACTCTATCGCCGATAGTAAGCTTTAGATCGCCGATAGTAAGCTTTAGATCGCCGATAGTAAGTTTTAGATCGCCGATAGTAAGCTTTAGATCGCTGATAGTAAGCTTTAGATCGCCGATAGTAAGCTTTAGATCGCCGATAGTAAGCTTTATATCAATGATAGTAAGCTTTAGATCGCCGATAGTAAGCCTTAGATCGCCGATAGTAAACTTCAAATCGCCGATAGTAAGCTTCAGATCGCTGATAGTAAGCTTCAGATCGCCGATAGTAAGCTTTAGATCGCAAATAGTAAGCATTAGATCGCCGATAGTAAGCTTTAGATCGCTGATAGTAAGCTTTAGATCGTTGATAGTAAGCTTTAGATCGCTGATAGTAAGCTTTAGATCGTTGATAGTAAGCTTTAGATCGTTGATAGTAAGCTTTAGATCGCCGATAGTAAGCTTTATATCAATGATAGTAAGCTTTAGATCGCCGATAGTAAGCCTTAGATCGCCGATAGTAAACTTCAAATCGCCGATAGTAAGCTTCAGATCGCTGATAGTAAGCTTCAGATCGCCGATAGTAAGCTTTAGATCGCAAATAGTAAGCATTAGATCGCCGATAGTAAGCTTTAGATCGCTGATAGTAAGCTTTAGATCGTTGATAGTAAGCTTTAGATCGCTGATAGTAAGCTTTAGATCGTTGATAGTAAGCTTTAGATCGTTGATAGTAAGCTTTAGATCGCCGATAGTAAGCTTTATATCAATGATAGTAAGCTTTAGATCGCCGATAGTAAGCCTTAGATCGCCGATAGTAAACTTCAAATCGCCGATAGTAAGCTTCAGATCGCTGATAGTAAGCTTCAGATCGCCGATAGTAAGCTTTAGATCGCAAATAGTAAGCTTTAGATCGCCGATAGTAAGCTTTAGATCGCTGATAGTAAGCTTTAGATCGCCGATAGTAAGCTTTAGATCGCAAATAGTAAGCTTTAGATCGCCGATAGTAAGCTTTAGATCGCTGATAGTAAGCTTTAGATCGCTGATAGTAAGCTTTAGATCGTTGATAGTAAGCTTTAGATCGCTGATAGTAAGCTTTAGATCGCCGATAGTAAGCTTTAGATCGCAAATAGTAAGCTTTAGATCGCCGATAGTAAGCTTTAGATCGCTGATAGTAAGCTTTAGATCGCTGATAGTAAGCTTTAGATCGTTGATAGTAAGCTTTAGATCGCTGATAGTAAGCTTTAGATCGTTGATAGTAAGCTTTAGATCGTTGATAGTAAGCTTTAGATCGTTGATAGTAAGCTTTAGATCGCCCATAGTAAGCTTTAAATTGACAATTTAATTCTGTGGTAGAATGATCATTTATTATATTTAATTATACATTTTTAATTATATGAGAGAAAAATCTAAATAAGGAAATAAGGTAAAACTTGAGTCTGACGATGATAAATGAGTAAATGGAAATAAAATTATATGTATAAAACACCTTAAGTCTATCCTCTTTCGTCGGACATTCTCGTAAATCTTGACGATAATGTCTATAATTTTACGATAAATTTACCGACTGAGTTTAGCTACGTAAAAAAATGACACACTTTAAATTATTTCATGACTTGGTATTACAATTTTAAGATAAAAAGAAAATGTTGCTTTTGAAAGAATACAGGGAATTGTATTAAAAGTTAGTTATTTTACTGTGAGAGATATTTCTCTAAGGGAATATAACATTTATTATCAATATATAATAAAAATCGAAATTCTAGAAGAAAAACTTTTAACTATGTTTATACCGTTATTATATGTATTATTTTAATCAATAATTCCATTAGAGTAGGTATGAATGGAAAACAGAAAATTAGAAATAGAATAATGTAAAACAAAA
The DNA here is from genome assembly GCA_947561585.1 of Caprella mutica. NCBI lineage: Eukaryota > Metazoa > Arthropoda > Malacostraca > Amphipoda > Caprellidae > Caprella > Caprella mutica. The sequence goes on along the minus strand of CANNZV010003869.1, from coordinate 50,525 downwards.
AAAAAATTATGTTAATAAAAAAATAAAATTATGTAAATAAAAAAGGATATAAAATAAAATGGCATAACATTCAGAGTTCCATTACCGATTAGAATTTTTTTTTTAAATATTTTTATTTATAGATAGTCGTATTTTTTCCATTCCCTGAATCGTATGATTCATTATTAGTATCACAAAAATGTATATGAAATTCAAACCCATTCATTCCATACGGTAAATAATTCCCTCCACTCTGTCCCTTTTTATCCTGTCTGACTCATCTTCTCTCTAATATGCGGAAGTATCCTAATGTAGTGAGGCAGGACAGAAAAATAATAACCAGTCTACCTTGAGTGACGTCATACTTACCCTAGGGAATGAGGATAGGTAGTAATTACCATAGGAACAGAGGATAGGTAGGTATAATTACCCTAGTGACTAGACACAGTGACCTTTACTGTGAGGGGTAACTAGTATTGAAGGAGAGAGGGATATCCTATGTAGTTCTAGAGAGGATATTTTTACTAAGAAGTAGAGGTGAGCATGCGAACCGTTACTTTGAGTTTCGAATCAATTATCCAAAGCTTCACGACGGTTTTGATTCTAAATTTCGGAATGGCAAATCCGATTTTTAAAATTTTGAACCGACCATATATTCCGAGGGTGTAGGTCATAAGCCCCCCCGGTCATGAGCCCCCCTAGGTCATAAGCCCGCCCCCCCGGTCACGAGCCCCCCTGTTTTCAAATCCTTATTTAACTATATTATTTAATCCTTATTGACACTTTTGTAGTTCATTACTGATTAGACATGAAATATATGTATATCGGGGGGCGTGCCGCCCCCGTACCCCCCTGCCAGGTCAATAAACAATCATGAAGTGTACAGTACAACAAACTAGCGGATACAACAAACTACATTAGCAACTCTCAGTTATTTCTATCTAAGTAGTTCTTCATTTGTTTAACTAGGTAAATAAGGATTAAAAAAACAGGGAGGGGGGGCTCGTGACCGGGGGGGGCTTATGACCTAGGGGGGCTCATGTCCAGGGGGGCTCGTGACCGGGGGAGGCTTATGACCTAGGGGGGCTCATGTCCGGGGGGGCTCGTGACCGGGGGGGCTCGTGACCAGGGGGGCTCGTGACCGGGGGCGCTCTTGAACGGGGGGGGGGGGCTCTTGACCGTACCCCATATTCCGAACATTCGCTAGCGAAACGAACCTAAATTTTACTCATTCCAAATCTTAACTTAAAGCTTACCGATTAAATAACACGCTTTTTAAAGATATAACCTTATTTATTAAACAAAGTATTACTGGAAAAATATATTACTAATTGAATTTGATACAATTATTCGAGAAAAAGTATGATACTGCCTATGTTCAGTGAAAGGCTGGTGGGCGGTTGCGTCAGTACATGTACTGTACATGTTCAGAACGTAAATTGAACAAGTTCAGTTTTAGTTTGAAACGTACAACACCAGTTTGCTTATGCTTTTTAATTTTTCCCAGGTTACGGTGATTCAGATACAAAACAAGTCGTTCCAACACACGGAAGTCCGCGTCATTTTACACGTCGGTCTAAACGGATACCTGGCTTAGAAGTAATTAGTGATATCTTAGTTCTAGTTATTGGATTCGTACTAAAGGGCAACTGGTATTGGGTATTCTAGTTCTATAGATATAAAAATTCATACTAGTTATGACTTAATATCACTAGAGGATAAAACTTCAAAATATTCTACATGTCAATCAAGTTAGCAATGTTGTATAACTAGTTCCTGATCATTTTTCAAACTGGTACCTCAAAGATTAAATAAAGTAACAGACATGTTACCTAATTAGGTAATGGATTCTTAGACTTATTTTTATCAATCAATGGATGGATAAACTGGTATTTTGGAAGATGATCACTAGTTTCTGAACGACTTTTTTCAAAATATCAACTAGATGTTTATACTAGTTACATAATTAGCCAGAACAGGAAGGAACTTTAAATAGGCTAAAAGAATAAAATTAGACAGTTGATTACTTCTTATTTTGACTGTTATTGATGATATTGAATTAAATCAGAGTATATATAAAAAGTGTGTGTTTTTAACTGAATTATTAAATGTCAGAGAAAAAAACATACATACGTGAACGGAAGAGATAACATTAATAAGAACAGCGTAGAACAGCTTCTCTGTGTTACTATCATCATTAGATCCCGGACTTTTAGGATCTATAAGAAGGGCATTTTAGGACCTGAAAATATACAGGCCCTTTAGGACCTAAAAATAGGCCCTTTAGGTCCTGAAAACGGCATTTTAGGACCTGAAAAAGGCATCTAAGGACTTATACTTACATTTCAAGGGTTAATAAATTCACGAATGAATCAAGTTCATAGTAATTCATTCAAATTAAACATAAGAGTACATCAAAGGTTAAATTGAAATTCATGAAACGAAATTAATTGCAATATTAAATTCGAAATTTGTATTTACAGCAAACCCTCGTAGTAGACCAACCTCAGACTCAACAAACTATGACATGTATATTGTATAAGACTAGTATTAAAGATATTTTTGAAACTGTACAGAAAATACCATGTGATTGACAAAACACAATTTGTTTCATCTGGCAGTTATTCTAGTGTAAATATTACAAATATTACTAGGTTCTACATATAGTGTATTATATTGATTATTCGCTATTTCATCATTCATTCATGGCAGAGTCTGTGCTAAAAAAAATTGTTGTGAAGAATTACAGAAAACTAGATGCATTGTAGACCATATGCTAATTCTTGAAGTGATAGGAGTAGGTTATTTATTAATAATTCAGACATATTTAGATTGAATTATAACGCTCTATTTCATGCCAATCTACCCCCCCCCCTTTACCGAGTTATCTAATTATATCATAAAATAAATAGCCTTAAATAAGTATTCGTAGCATATCAATACTTTATGATATTTTAGGACTTTATGGCATTTTAGGACTTTATGGCATTTTAGGACTTTAAGGCATTTTAGGACTTTATGGCATTTTAGGACTTTATGATATTTTAGGACTTTAAGGCATTTTAGGACTTTATGGCATTTTAGGACTTTAAGGCATTTTAGGACTTTATGGCATTTTAGGACTTTATGATATTTTAGGACTTTATGGCATTTTAGGACTTTATGATATTTTAGGACTTTATGGCATTTTAGGACTTTATGATATTTTAGGACTTTATGGCATTTTAGGACTTTATGGCATTTTAGGATTTTAAGGCATTTTAGGACTTTATGGCATTTTAGGACTTTATGATATTTTAGGACTTTAAGGCATTTTAGGACTTTATGGCATTTTAGGACTTTAAGGCATTTTAGGACTTTATGGCATTTTAGGACTTTAAGGCATTTTAGGACTTTATGGCACTATAGAACTTTATGACATTTTAAGATTTTATGGTATTTTTAGGACTTAATGGCATTTTAGGACTTTATGGTATTTTTAGGACTTTATGGTATTTTTAGGACTTTATGGCATTTTAGGACTTTATGGCCAATACACAGTGTATATTTGCCTGTTGATTGGTCGGTTGCAAGAAAAATGTCACGCTTTAACATTCATCATACAAGTTAATTCTATTTAGAAAAATAATTGCCAGATATCAAAAAAATCCGGATAACCAAAAAAATCCGAAAAAATATAATTCTTTGTTTTATTCTTTAGAACGGATAATTTAATATTTCTTATATTCCATCAGTTTGAACGGGTATCCATCCAAACTGTGGTATTTCTGATATCCGAATTCATTATAACGTATGTTAAACAAATTTAAATAATCCGGATAACAAAAAATCCGTATAATAGAAAGACGGATAAAAAATCCAGATGAATAAAATTCGGGATAATTTTTTGAAAATCCAGATAATTTTGAAAACAATCAAAAATTTTATAGTCCTTCATTTTGAGAGTACCTCACTAGTCGTGTAATAATGATATGAATTAACTTCAAGATATTGTAATATATGTATGTTAAAATAATCGATTCATGTCGAAGAGGTTTTATAATCGTCGTAATGTGTCGTATTATGGGCATGATGATAAATAAATGGGAATATATTTTGATATTGTTTAATAATAATTCTCAAGTAAAAACTATAGAAATAAAAACTCAAAGGAACATTGGGACAAAATCTTCCAGAATACTCGAATATGAAACAAGATAGAGTAAAACCCCTGAGGTATGAAGTTCTGAGTTACGAAGTTCTGAGTTATGAAGTTCTGAGTTACGAAGTTCTGAGTTACGAAGTTCTGAGTTATGAAGTTCTCAGTTACGAAGTTCTGAGTTATGAAGGACCTGAATTAGGAAATGCACCTGAGTTATGAAGTACTTTGTATACTTCATTTATAGAAAACGATATGTCAAGAATTTTGTCCTAGTCATCCCTCAAAGACCATAGTTTTCTCAAAGATTTTAATCATAGAAAATAACTAGTGCCCCTGAGTTATGAAGAAACCATTACTTCGTAACTCAGAAGTTTCACTGTAGTAGTGTTAATTTCTTTCCAGAAAACACACGTGCCTATCTCAAAAGCTATAAATTTTACTTTATTAGCGTTAGAAAAGTTAGCGTCACGACAAGTACCTATTTAAATCAAATTAGAAACTAATATTAAATGAGGTCACTTTGTACCACACCTTTGGTACTCTAGAGTAGTTACTAACTGTGGAGTAGTTACTAACTGTGGAGTAGTTACTAACTGTGGAGTAGTTACTAACTGTGGAGTAGTTACTAACTGTGAAGTAGTTACTAACTGTGGAGTAGTTACTAACTGTGGAGTAGTTACTAACTGTGGAGTAGTTACTAACTGTGGAGTAGTTACTAACTGTGGAGTAGTTACTAACTGTGGAGTAGTTACTAACTGTGGAGTAGTTACTAACTGTGGAGTAGTTACTAACTGTGGAGTAGTTAAAGTATCGGTACCTCTATTTATTAGTGTTGTTATTGTTCAATAATTTTCTAATATATTTAATCAATAGAAATATATTGTCTTTATTACCACTAACAACAATTTGTTGTGTAAAATCACAAAAGGAGTCGCTGTAGTGGTATCGATATTTAATTGGTACATAGTAGATCATTACTCATGTTATTTTGTCAAATTGAACTGTTTCTTTATTAGATTATTAATAGTATACTGTATATTGATATATTTACGTGATATAATATGTTAATTTTATTCATATATAATGTGTATTTTGTTCATTATAAATATATAGTTTATTTATTTATAATTTTTATTCTGTTTATTTATATTGTATATTTTGGTTTAAATTAAGCACATGTGGTTTATTTTGCACGTCTCTCTCAGCTGCAATTAACATGCATTGTATACGCTTTTTTTTGCAGGTAATTTCATCACTTTAACTTGGCATTGAAAGTCTCTGCAAACTAGATACGATAGGACCACCACAGATACCAGAAAGACCAGCACAGATACCAGAAAGACCAGAGCAGATACCAGAAAGACCAGAGCAGATACCAGAAATACCAGAGCAGATACCAGAAAGACCAGAACAGATACCAGAAAGACCAGAGCAGATACCAGAAAGACCAGCACAGATACCAGAAAGACCAGCACAGATACCAGAAAGACCAGAACAGATACCAGAAAGACCATAACAGATACCAGAAAGACCAGCACAGATACCAGAAAGACCAGAACAGATACCAGAAAGAACAGAACAGATACCAGAAAGACCATAACAGATACCAGAAAGACCAGCACAGATACCAGAAAGACCAGAACAGATACCAGAAAGACCAGCACAGATACCAGAAAGACCAGAACAGATACCAGAAAGACCATAACAGATACCAGAAAGACCAGCACAGATACCAGAAAGACCAGCACAGATACCAGAAAGACCAGAACAGATACCAGAAAGACCATAACAGATACCAGAAAGACCAGCACAAATACCACAAAGACCAGCACAGATACCAGAAAGTCCAGAACAGATACCAGAAAGACCAGAAAACATACCAGAAAGACCAGAACAGGTACCAGAAAGACCAGAACAGATACCAGAAAGACCAGAAAAGATACCACAAAGACCAGCACAGATACCAGAAAGACCAGCACAGATACCAGAAAGACCATAACAGATACCAGAAAGACCAGCACAGATACCACAAAGACCAGCACAGATACCAGAAAGACCAGCACAGATACCAGAAAGACCATAACAGATACCAGAAAGACCAGCACACATACCACAAAGACCAGCACAGATACCAGAAAGACCAGCACAGATACCAGAAAGACCAGAAAACATACCAGTAAGACCAGAACAGGTACCAGAAAGACCAGAACAGATACCAGAAAGACCATAACAGATACCAGAAAGACCAGAACAGATATCAGAATGACCAGAACAGATACCAGAAAGACCAGAACAGATACCAGAAAGACCAGAACAGATACCAGAAAGACCAGAACAGATACCAGAAAGACCAGAACAGATACCAGAAAGACTAGCACAAATACCAGAAAGACCAGAACAGATACCAGAAAGACCAGAACAGATACCAGAAAGACCAGAACAGATACCAGAAAGACCAGCACAGATACCAGAAAGACCAGAACAGATACCAGAAAGACCAGAACAGATACCAGAAAGACCAGAACAGATACCAGAAAGACCAGAACAGATACCAGAAAGACCAGCACAGATACCAGAAAAACCAGAACAGATACCAGAAAGACCAGAACAGATACCAGAAAGACCAGCACAGATACCAGAAAGACAGAACCGATACCAGAGAGACAGAACAGATACAAGAAAGACTAGAACAGATACCAGAGAGACAGAACAGATACCAGAAAGACTAGAACAGTTACCAGAAAGACAGAACAGATACCAGAAAGACCAAAAGAGATACCAGAAAGACAGAACAGTTACCAGAAAGACCAAAAGAGATACCAGAAAGACAGAACAGATACCAGTAAGACCAAAAGAGATACCAGGAAGACTAGAACAGATACCACAAAAACCAGGACAAATACCAGAAAGACCATAAAAGATAAAAGATAACAGAAAGACCAGAACGGATACCAGAAAGACCAAAATAAAAAACAGAAAGACCAGAACAGATACCAGAAAGACCAGAACAAATACCAGAAAGACCAAGAAAGATCTTTGGAGACAGGTTAAGTTTCGTGTTATTGGGCAGTTCCACATGTTCGATCATTAACTTTTGTTCCATTTCGTATCCATGACACATGAGGAACACTCTCATATGTCGTACCTAATTTCAGTGCAATGATGACATCAAATGTTATATGTATTAGAATATAAATTATATGTGTCCAATTGTAGGGGAGTGGGGCCATTAAAATCTTAACGTTGAAAGTATTTTAAGGTTGTAAGTTTTTAATATAAATATGTCTATTCATCATCAGAAAGAGTAGAACAAATTTTAAACCATTTTTAAAAATTTGATACCGCAAAAGTAGAAAATTGTACATACTTACCTAGTTATTGCCGATGACCACAATCCTCTAGAAATAAGCCTACACTATTTATATAAAAAAAATAAAGGTGTACTATTAAAACTTTAAGTTATGTATAATAAATACAATGTATGTTATCCTCATGGGTGATAATTTTAACCTATACTTATTATTTCTGAACTATTTAACTAAGAAATGTTGTCTGGTTACCACCAAAAACCCGTTTTTTAATTAATTTTTATTTAATGTTATACTTGATATAGTAATTGAAATCCAATATTATGCGGTGAAATTTTTCATGGTAGAAATTTCCGTGGTGGAATTGTTCATAATGGAACTTTCCGTGGTGGAGAATTCCATGGTGGAGCTTTCCGTGCTGGAATTTTTCGCGTGGGAATTTTCTTAGTAGCATCTTTCTTGTATAATGGAAAATGAGAAGCAGTTCGATAACTCGAAACATACCCAAGGGCAGGGGGTGGGTAAAGGCAGCACTCATTGCTCTCTTGGCACTCAGAGCAACACTCGTGCCCGGTTACAGGAACGTTCACCGCCCTCAATTCACCGCTGGAAAGTTCTCGCCTTCAATTCACCGCATGGAAAGTTCATCGCAACTCAATTCACCGCATCTAAAGTTCACCGCAACATAATTCACAGCATATATGTAAATTTCAATTCAAGTTATGTTTATTGATATTTCTTTTTATTAAGGGTAATAAAAGGTTTGACAACTGGATGCATTTATTAAAATGGATAGAAAAAGTTTTTTTTTTACATTACGTCTAAAAAAACTTCTCATGAGTATCCGTGGCAAAAAAATGACTACTAATAGTAAAAATAAATGCCAATAGGAAACAATGCATAATAAAATTTAAAAAAAAATTATGTGCAATGCTTCGTACATATTCTAGGACATCGAAATTTTCATCGTGGCCCAACACTAGTCTTTGTAAACGAGCAGCAGTTTGGGTGTAGACCTTCCTTCCCTTGGTATGCATTTCACCAGCAACTAATTGTTCAATCTTGATTTCGGTTAGTTTTTGCTCTTGCTTGATGCAGTCAAAAAATTTCCATATATTTGGATGTATCGAAGTCATTTGATCATTAAAAGCCCCATGCCACCCTTCGACATTATTGTTGGTTTTTTCCTAATTTCTTTAAAAAGAATATATACATTCTACATTTCTAAAGAAAATTTGGTGCTCCTACGATGTCCTCTTCTGTCTGGGTGTCCAAGCCATGTATCTTTTTGAGCCTCTGAAGGAAATGTACCAAGCACACACAATGTAACCAAATACTACCCCAAAAAAAAAATTAATAGCGAATATACAATAGATACTTAATCTATATTATTTCAATACCTTCAGTAATAATATATTATTTCAATACCTACAGTAATAATATATAATTTCAATACCTTCAGTAATAATACATTGATTAATATATTCAGTAATTATATACAATTTCATATATTCATGAATAAAATATCATTTCAATTTCATATATTCATGAATAAAATATCATTTCAATTTCATATTTTCAGTAGCTAATATTAATTAAATATTCCCTAAAACAAGCCTGTAGTTTTAACTTAAATCATTTCTATTTAGTTCCTAAATATTGTTATAATTTTTCATATCATTGCTACATTTTGTATTAAATTGCTTCTAAGGTGAATTGAGTTGCGAGGAACTTTCCATGCGGTGAATTGAGTGCGAGAACTATCCGGCGGTGAATTGAAGGTGGTGAACTTTCCGCACACCCTCGTGCCCACCAGGGAAACGGTGCTTTATTTTCTTCCAAAGAAAATTTTAGTTTTTAGCCATGACTGCTTTATAAATTATGAAGATAATATAGAAGAGACTAATTGAAGAACAGAATATTTGTAATGACCTTGATACTTTGATAGTAAATTTTATACGTTAATAATGTATTTTTTGTTCATTGTTAGTTAGTGCCGGTGTTTAAACTTTTTAGCTCTCTCTCTTTTTATCTAGATCAATTATTTATATATCTTCCATAGTTTTCCGTTTGTCTAGGCACTCTAACACTATGGTAAGAATTTGTGCAATCATTATTAATTTCCTCTTTTTAATAAGTTAGGTAGCCATTGTTATTTATCTTGTGATTTTATGAGCAACCTATTTTTGTTTTTATTGCGAATTATTTTCACATAAAAAAAACATAATTATACATCAATTATTAATTATTATTAAATACCTCAATCAAATCTACCATCTCATTTAATTACTCAGTATTTCCTTCAATTTAAGAAAAACGAAAAGAAAATGGTAAAGGCACTGAAATTCCATCTTTCGGCACTGAAAAACACAAAGTGTGCCCACCCCTGCCCTAGGGCCTAGATCATGTGAATCAGACATTTGTAAACATATCATCATAATATTCAATTCATTGGTAATAATTGATAAATTTATCTAAATACTCAACATTTTAAAATAAACTGCATAAATAATACTGAAACTAATAAATATCGATTGTACAGTTCTATAATTTTAAATAGGGTAAAAAATATCATACTAGCAGAAATTAAGTTTATTCTTTGAAGAAAAAAAAACTGCTTAAAGGTACGTTTTGCATGCAGCGATTGTTCCGATCATCGGGCAGCTATAATCGCAGGTAGCATATTTAGCACTCAGTGATTGGTTCAGTGTGTGCGATTGTTGAAAACTGATTAGTGATTACTAAACAAATCATAGTATACCGTATGTGCTTTCATAGAAAATGATAAAATATGAAAATTAGAAAACGAAATAAAGGGCATACGTAGCTATAATCTTCTACAGATATATCAGACATCTTGTCAACATCCTTCTTACAATTTTATAGCACTGTAGTTAGTATGACATAAATTTTTTTTATAGCACTGTAGTTAGTATGGCATAAATTTTTTTTATAGCACTGTAGTTAGTATGACATAAAAAATATCTGTACTTATTGTCACTTGAGGTGGGTATCATCATGTTACGTTTAAAAAAAATAATAATTAAGAGAAACCCGCGAAGGTGAGTAATTGGTTTGTTGCTTTGATTTGAACAAAATATATTTATTATAATTTTTTCTCGTCCGATAACTCAGAACTTCCCTACTGCCAAAAATGTTGTATTTCATATCTTTTACATCAAAACTTCTAATTCTGTTGTTATTAAAATCAAGGCACATCCCTCTCTAATAATTATTTGCCGGAAACTGCATCAAAATTGTTAGAAAATTGTATTAGTAGTTAATTTTCCCTCTCCATTGAGGGCCTGAACTTATAACTGCCTTTTCTCTTTTCAAATTCTCTCATATTCTTCTAATATCTTCTGTCACTTCTTTTTTAATTTCCAATTAATTAAGATGCAGTTTGCGGCAAGTTATTCGATGGGAATATGCCTTTATTTTATCAACCAGAATTTAAAATCAGAGAAAAAGTCTAAAATGAAATTAAAAAGTTGTCTCAATTTGTTTTTGTTAATTTAGAAATATCTCAACCAAAAACAAATCTAGAACAGCTTTGATGAAATTATTCTCACTTTTATTATCTATAATGCGAGACAAAGAGCAATAAAATGGAACTGAAAACAGAAAAAGAACTCACAAAATAATTATTTAGAAAAAATTTGCTTTAAATTTTTTAACAATCATTTAACCGATAAAATGTCACAACCAACAATTTCTTAGAATTCAATTTTACAAATCATATTAAAATTTAAGCTACATTGGACTGTAAATAAGAGAGTTGGTCTAGAATTAGTACGCGACCCATAAACTCTCGTATTGCAAAGAAAATAGAAAGGAGACTAAAAACTACAGAAAAAGCTACAGTTCAGGTTCATAATTAAAAGTTATTATAAATAATAAAACTAAACTAAAAACTATATTTACTCGATCAAAATTCTTTAAAATGTTTTTAAAATTTAAAATTGGACATTGATATTGTTAAAAAGATAGGGAGTTTACTATATAATTAATCTTATGCATCTAAAAACAGTAAAGTTTCGCTGAATTATTAAAGATTCTAAGAAATTGACCGGCGAAATTTTGCCAAGTGGATTTTGCACTGCGAAATTTTCCCCGTGGATTATAAGTTTCTAGGTTTAAATTATTAAATTGTAAATTGAAAGTATAAAATGTGAGATTCAATTTACATAAAAAAAATTTGATGTAACTTTAATATATTGTACTACAGTTTGTTCCAGCGTTACAGGATCTGAAAGAAACTCGTTTAACTCGAAAACTTTTTTAGGAAAAAGACAAATGGTCCATTGAAAAGAGGAGAAGAAATGTTTTTAATAGATTAGTCTTAAACATCATAAAGATGCTCTCCATCTAGTCTTAAACATTCATCTGCTCTCGTGACCAAGTTCTGCATCACCTTGGCTAATGTTTGAGGTGTGATTGCACCAAATTCTTGAGTTATGTTCTGTTTAAGATCGTGTAATGTTCTTGGCTTGTTTGAATACACATTATTTTACAAATACCCCAACAAAAAGAAGTCAAGGGGTGAAAGATCAGGCGATCGAGCAGGCTATGCAATATCACTGAATCTGGAAATGAATTTCTGCGGGAACTGATTCTTTAAACTTGTCATGGACAATCTTGACGTGTGGCATGCATGGTGCGCCATCCTGTTGGAACCAAAAGACGTCACCAAGTCATTAATCGTTGGAAATAAAAAGTTTACTAGCATTTGTTCAGATCTTTCACCATTAACAGTCACGGCGTTCTTTTAGTTACGCCACACTAAAGTTACGCAATACCAATCTGTAACACGTGGAGAATGCAGAGGCATCCGAGTAATTGCTTGAGAGTTCTGAGGCCCAGATTCTGTTATTTTATCTGTTATTCTTTATTTTGAGATGAAAATGGGCTTCGTCTGACGTAATAAACTTATCCTAGAATGTGGGATCGTTCAAAGTTTTGTTCTTAAACCATCTTGCAAAATGAAACCTTTTCTCTTCATCTGGAATGGAAAGGTCTTGAACAGTTTTAATCTTATAAGGGTGGAGATGTAAATTATTTCGTAGAATACGATACGAAGTTGTGTTTGACGTTTCTGTTTCTTGTGCTTACCGTCGAGTAGAGATTTTGGGAGTCACACTCACTCGCTGATGCACAGCATCAATTTTCGCTTCGGTTCTTTTCTGGTTATGTGCTCCTCCGTGCATGTTTGTTCTTGCCAATGGAACCCGCACTATTAAAATTTCTAGCACATCTATAAATCAATTTTTGAAGGAGAATTAGTTTGCCTGAAAACACTTGCCTAACTGTTGGAGCTATACGAGTTTCTTTCAGGTCCCATAACACTGAAACACCCTGTATAAGACTTTTTATTTAACCAATGTTAAATAGTCTTGAAATTGAAAATACAATTAATTTAGATTTAGCTACTTAAAAAAATTACAGAACATCTTTTAATTCATCTGCTATACATATATCCTGTCAGTCTTGTGGAATTCACTTATCACCATAATTGAGAAAAGGAAGGTTTAACTAACAATAGTCTACATTTTAGATAATCTAAGAAACAAACTATATAATCGTTATAAATAATTTAACCATTATTTTAAATGAAATTCATTGTGACTGCAGGTATCATTGATACCAATTAAAATGACTTTCTCTAACCAGGTAACAATTAAAGGTAAGAGACTATTGGTGTTTCTTCAAATTTATGTTTGTTATCCCACTTGAAAAAGTAGGATGGAGATTCATTCAAATTTAATCAGTTGGTTTCTGAAGTTTGCTCTCTCAGGACAATCATTCTTATCTCTTTCACAATGATGTTGAATGTTGATAGTAAAAACTTCACGTGCAAAAATATTAAAAATTAAATGGAAGATTGAAAACTAGGAAATCATTAATGAAATTACTAAACATATTAATGAATATCATAGTCATAGCTCTTCACGAAGTACTGTACAGGTGAAGAAAATCGTAAGAGAATGGCAAAAAACAGTTCTGTAATTATTTAAAGTAAATTCAAATTAGTTTTATTTTCAATTTCGTGGATATTTATTATTGGTTGAATAAAACTAGCTGAAGAATATCGAAGTTACACTAAAAATGTAACTTTAATATGTTAAAGTTACTTGAAAAGATTTATATTTGTGTAAATTACATCTCCCACATTAAACTTTTAATTTATCATTTTAATCCTAGAAATTTTCAATGCATGGGGAAAATTCCTGTCACCGAATTTATAGGATAATCTCTGAGTTTGTAATAATTATTATGTAACTTTTATTATATACTTTTTCTCGTGCGATCGAAAATGTGTAACAGCCCGATAACTGAAAACCTACCCTAATAAGTTAGATACTCGCCCCCAGGGGCTCTATCCTGAAGCTGTACCTTAGGCCCCGAACTGTTGTAATTTGGATTATGTATTGTCTTTTTTAAATTTTTATCATTTTTTTGACGCTACTTGCAGTTTTAGAGGATAGCGCTAGAGTTATGCTCTTCAACTACGAGGTTTTAGATTTTTGTGTTAGGTAGACTCGTAGGCTTCATTTACTATCACCTCTTCCAAACGTGAGTGCAGCCACCGGTGCTTGTGTCCCTTTTCGTCACATTTCTTGGTAAGTGACTGCATTGTCACCGACGGTGGTAGGTGACTCTTTTCATGGAGCGACTCTCTTTTCTGACTTCTTCTTCCAGTCCCTTGTACTTAATTACTTTTGACGTTAAACCAGTATTAAAATATTAGTTAGTTACTCTTGTTTTGTTTATTATTTATTTATTTGTTAATTTAAAACGTTAAACCAGTATTAAAATATTAGTTAGTTACTCTTGTTTTGTTTATTATTTATTTATTTGTTAATTTAATCTATTTTGTTTGCAGTGAGAAGCCAAAATTGAAAGAAAGGAAGAAAAACCTGTCCTCTAGATTATTAAAATAATTTAAAGATTCTACCGTTCATTTTCCTTGCAATTATTGGGACAAAATAAAAGATTTCATTGATTAAAATTTCACAAGAGTCTGATGTTTAAAATAGATATAATAATGTTAATAATTAAATGCTAATTTAGTTAAAGGTAATTAATAAAGAAAATAACTGTTAATCAGAAAATATATTGAAAACATAAGCTTGCAATCAAATAAACACATAAATTATGACTATGATAGTTTTTAAGGCTGAGTACACTAGTTAACTTTGTAGTTAGAGGGAGAGTGTGTCTAATTTCATAGGAAATATTTTAACATAATATGGTAAACATTAATTAATGTTGTGAAATATTTTAACATAATATGATAAACATTAATTAATGTTGTGAAATATTTTAACATAATATGGTAAACATCAATTAATGTTGTGAAATATTTTAACATAATATGGTAAACATTAATTAATGTTGTGAAATATTTTAACATAATATGGTAAACATTAATTAATGTTGTGAAATATTTTAACATAATATGATAAACATTAATTAATGTTGTGAAATATTTTAACATAATATGATAAACATTAATTAATGTTGTGAAATATTTTAACATAATATGGTAAACATTAATTAATGTTGTGAAATATTTTAACATATGATAAACATTAATTAATGTTGTGAAATATTTTAACATAATATGGTAAACATTAATTAATGTTGTGAAATATTTTAACATAATATGATAAACATTAATTAATGTTGTGAAATATTTTAACATATGATAAACATTAATTAATGTTGTGAAATATTTTAACATAATATGGTAAACATTAATTAATGTTGTGAAATATTTCAACATAATATGGTAAACATTAATTAATGTTGTGAAATATTTTAACATAATATGATAAACATTAATTAATGTTGTGAAATATTTTAACATAATATGGTAAACATTAATTAATGTTGTGAAATATTTTAACTTAATATGGTAAACATTAATTAATGTTGTGAAATATTTCAACATAATATGGTAAACATTAATTAATGTTGTGAAATATTTTAACATAATATGGTAAACATTAATTAATGTTGTGAAATATTTTAACATAATATGGTAAACATTAATTAATGTTGTGAAATATTTTAACATAATATGGTAAACATTAATTAATGTTGTGAAATATTTTAACATAATATGGTAAACATTAATTAATGTTGTGAAATATTTTAACATAATATGATAAACATTAATTAATGTTGTGAAATATTTTAACATAATATGGTAAACATTAATTAATGTTGTGAAATATTTTAACTTAATATGGTAAACATTAATTAATGTTGTGAAATATTTCAACATAATATGGTAAACATTAATTAATGTTGTGAAATATTTTAACATAATATGGTAAACATTAATTAATGTTGTGAAATATTTTAACATAATATGGTAAACATTAATTAATGTTGTGAAATATTTTAAACATAATATGGTAAACATTAATTTATGTTGTGAAATATTTTAACATAATATGGTAAACATTAATTAATGTTGTGAAATATTTCAACATAATATGGTAAACATTAATTAATGTTGTGAAATATTTTAACATAATATGGTAAACATTAATTAATGTTGTGAAATATTTTAACATAATATGGTAAACATTAATTAATGTTGTGAAATATTTTAACATAATATGGTAAACATTAATTAATGTTGTGAAATATTTTAACATAATATGGTAAACATTAATTAATGTTGTGAAATATTTTAACATAATATGGTAAACATTAATTAATGTTGTGAAATATTTTAACATAATATGGTAAACATTAATTTATGTTGTGAAATATTTTAACATAATATGGTAAACATTAATTAATGTTGTGAAATATTTCAACATAATATGGTAAACATTAATTAATGTTGTGAAATATTTTAACATAATATGATAAACATTAATTAATGTTGTGAAATATTTTAACATAATATGGTAAACATTAATTAATGTTGTGAAATATTTTAACTTAATATGGTAAACATTAATTAATGTTGTGAAATATTTCAACATAATATGGTAAACATTAATTAATGTTGTGAAATATTTTAACATAATATGGTAAACATTAATTAATGTTGTGAAATATTTTAACATAATATGGTAAACATTAATTAATGTTGTGAAATATTTTAACATAATATGGTAAACATTAATTTATGTTGTGAAATATTTTAACATAATATGGTAAACATTAATTAATGTTGTGAAATATTTCAACATAATATGGTAAACATTAATTAATGTTGTGAAATATTTTAACATAATATGGTAAACATTAATTAATGTTGTGAAATATTTTAACATAATATGGTAAACATTAATTAATGTTGTGAAATATTTTTAACATAATATGGTAAACATTAATTTATGTTGTGAAATATTTTAACATAATATGGTAAACATTAATTTATGTTGTGAAATATTTTAACATAATATGGTAAACATTAATTAATGTTGTGAAATATTTTAACATAATATGGTAAACATTAATTAATGTTGTGAAATATTTTAACATAATATGGTAAACATTAATTAATGTTGTGAAATATTTTAACATAATATGGTAAACATTAATTTATGTTGTGAAATATTTTAACATAATATGGTAAACATTAATTAATGTTGTGAAATATTTCAACATAATATGGTAAACATTAATTAATGTTGTGAAATATTTTAACATAATATGATAAACATTAATTAATGTTGTGAAATATTTTAACATAATATGGTAAACATTAATTAATGTTGTGAAATATTTTAACTTAATATGGTAAACATTAATTAATGTTGTGAAATATTTCAACATAATATGGTAAACATTAATTAATGTTGTGAAATATTTTAACATAATATGGTAAACATTAATTAATGTTGTGAAATATTTTAACATAATATGGTAAACATTAATTAATGTTGTGAAATATTTTAACATAATATGGTAAACATTAATTTATGTTGTGAAATATTTTAACATAATATGGTAAACATTAATTAATGTTGTGAAATATTTCAACATAATATGGTAAACATTAATTAATGTTGTGAAATATTTTAACATAATATGGTAAACATTAATTAATGTTGTGAAATATTTTAACATAATATGGTAAACATTAATTAATGTTGTGAAATATTTTAACATAATATGGTAAACATTAATTTATGTTGTGAAATATTTTAACATAATATGGTAAACATTAATTTATGTTGTGAAATATTTTAACATAATATGGTAAACATTAATTAATGTTGTGAAATATTTTAACATAATATGGTAAACATTAATTAATGTTGTGAAATATTTTAACATAATATGGTAAACATTAATTAATGTTGTGAAATATTTTAACATAATATGGTAAACATTAATTTATGTTGTGAAATATTTTAACATAATATGGTAAACATTAATTTATGTTGTGAAATATTTTAACATAATATGGTAAACATTAATTAATGTTGTGAAATATTTTAACATAATATGATAAACATTAATTAATGTTGTGAAATATTTTAACATAATATGGTAAACATTAATTAATGTTGTGAAATATTTTAACATAATATGATAAACATTAATTAATGTTGTGAAATATTTTAACATAATATGGTAAACATTAATTAATGTTGTGAAATATTTTAACATAATATGGTAAACATTAATTAATGTTACGAATGTTTCAGCATAAATCACTGTGTTTTTCGAGATAATAAGGTTTTTATTAGTTAAAATAATAGCAAATTAGAGAATTGTAACCAGGACCAAATAATCTGTGAGGTGATTGACTTTTTCTCCCCAAGTAACGGGTTAAAGTAATTGTTAATGTAAGTAAAGCTTTATAAAAACAACTGCAATCAACCAATAATAAGAACAAAAACAAGAACATTTTAATCACAGTGCAAAAATGTATGTAATAAACACATGAGTGTTTAACCCTACCCTGTGTGATGTGCCATATATGGTACATACTCTTACTTTTATTTTCAGTCTAAACATTAATAGCACTACAGAATAATAAAAGAAATACAAATATAGTTGCAGTTACCATTTAATGAATTTTTATATATAATTTGTAAATTACATAGAACAAATAAAAAACATTTCTCTCAACAATGCTCTAAATACTATAACTTAATATAATAAAATTACCATTGGAATAACATTAACTTATTAATCATTGCTCGAAATAATATATATTTTAACCAAATTTTCCGATAGAAGAAGGCATGAAGTTTATCCTATAAATCAGGGCTGGGGAGCCGGAGCCCGGAGCTAGCCCATTTTGGCACTCCGGAGCTGGAGCTTAGCTAAACGTTCAAACAGCTGAGCGGAGCCGGAGCTAATAATAATACATATATCTCCAGGCTCCAGCAATTTTGACAATGTTTTCAACAAATCCCCTCAGATGAAAGTACTTAATGATAAATAAGTTCTTTAATTGAAGAGTAGCTGATTAATTAAACGAATTATGTAAAGATTCGATAATCATATTATTCCTTTTCTAGATTAACTTTGAACTTTATTTTTATATGTTAAAATTGATTTTAATTCAATTTATAACTGTGGAGCTGGAGCAGGAGCCGGAGGTTTAAGTTTTTAACAGTGGCTCCAGACCCGGAGCCTTCATTAACATTTTATATAGCTCCGGAGCAGGAGCTGGAGCCAACCCATTCATAGTCGGCTCTCCAGCTTTGCTCTAAATTCTAAAAAACAAATTAGAACACCAACAGAAAATATTAGCATACGAATCAGTTGCTTCAGAGGAAATGTTTGGTAGAACAATGACTTTAATAGAAAGAAACAGTTCATTCAATTAAGAGATAGGAAATAACAACCAGTTTCCTTCACGTCAAAGGTGACTGCTGTCCTTATTGGTTGAGAGAGCTGTTAGTTTGTGACAGCAGTGGTGCTGGCAGGACTCTCAAAGTGGTACAAAGCTATGCCACCCTGTCAGAAAAATGACAAGAATTAGCAAAGAGGAAAATGTTCAAATTAGCGACTAAGTTTGACGAAACTGAGGCAATGTTTTTGTTTTATTTTATCGTCTCACTGAGATGTTGGAGAGAATTTGAAATAATTTGAGAGAAAAAAAAACACAAAGAGAAAGTGTTCATCAGTGGTAGAAGTGCTCATGACTGGATTAAAATGGAAAAGGAAAATGAAGCGTTGCTAGCTGTTGAACTACTAAATGAATTCTTCTTATAATTAAGTATTTTGTTTAAGACTTATGTCATTTTTATAGGTATGGCTAAGTAATTTTTTATGAGTATTGAGTTTTATAGAATAATTCAGTAATTTTATATATGTTTAAATAATTTTAGAAGTAATATGAATAATAACAGAAATATGACTAATTTATAATTCATTTATTATAAAAAATATAATAAAAAAATATGATAGTTAATCAATAATTCATTATTAAATTTGAATTAATAATTTTCAATTAGAATTTTTAAACGATTATAACAGACTTAAGACACCAAATCTGATGCTCAATATATTACATTTTCTAATATTATTTTACAGGATTTTATTAGTATATGATGGTATTTTATACCAATCCATAAATTTTAAATATAAACTACTTATTTATAGGGTTTTACTTTAAATTATAAGGTCTACTTTAAATACTAAGGCTGAACATATATAGTATCTTGTTGTATATTATCTATAATCAGAGGTACTGAATTAACAATAATTACTTAATTTCTTTGATTAGTGAAGTTGGGAGTGAGGATACCAATCAAAATGAACATAATGAAAATAATAAGACAATATAATTTAATATTTCAACTCTCTATTTTAATTATCATATACTATTTTCTAATATGATCGAAAATTTGCAGTAATTGGTAACAAATATTTATATATTTATAATGTATGTGATTGGTAAAATTGTAGTCTGCTTCCGAGCAGACATGCATCCGAGAACGAAGAATTTGGTAACGAAAGTTTAAACTTCTGTCCATCGTAATCTTTGTTCATAAACATTTATTAATAGGTACCTAG
>CANNZV010003869.1:0-29663 GCA_947561585.1 Caprella mutica | reverse complement strand
CAAAAAAGAAGAGATACTTAGTTCATCGTGCACTAAAAGATAGGAAGTGCGAATGATATCTACTCGTTGTATCCTCATCTAATAGATGACAAAACTAAATTTTTCTATTATTTTCAAATGACTATTGGAACTTTTGAAAATATCTGTCTAAAATTGAAAATGATTTTAGAAAAGGAAACTAGACCAAAGATCCGCTTCATACTTGCGTTTTTTACAACCGCGGAAAAAAAACTCTTCTTCAAATGTGTTAACACTTGCGTTTTTCAATCGCTGAAGAAAAAAATCACATTAAAAACAATTCATTTTCTATCACTGAAAATCACAACGATTCGCTATTTCTAGCGGTGTTCAAAAACACAAATGCGAAGCTGAGTAGCAGCAATCTAAAGGTGAGTGCGATTAATCTAGTAATTGTCTTAATTCATAAATCTGCCTTGTTTAATTGTGATCTATATTCTTTTATTGATTTAAATGTGATCATTATGAATATTACTTCGACTCACTCTACTTTAATTTAAACCTTGATAATCCATCCTAATTAGCTATATGATTTAGCTACATTCATTTTCTATAAACTTTTTTGGTGATTTTTTCTTTAAACAATCAGATAATCTATTTCATATATTAAAGCACATGTGTACGCTTATATTGGCTTAGCAATATTGTGAATTTATTTTTAGAAAATAATTATTAGTTTATATGCTTTCTTTATTTACATGTTACAAGAATATCATAAAACTTCTCGTTTTGATTCGCTCAAACTGATTCAGGAAATAAAGGGTTAAATAAAAATTTGTTTTCACACCTCTAAAGGGCCGTACACACGTAGGGTTTTTTTAAGTCTTTCTACCAGACTTTTTGCTAAGCTCCTCCTACTTTTTCCACGAGACTTTTGAATCATATAAGAAAATTGTTATTTATTTTAGTTGGTATCCATGATACCTGCAAGTATCATGGATACCAACTAAAATAAATAATAGTTATATCGTTTTTTCTTATATTCTAGTGGAAAAAAGTAGGAGGAGCTTAGCAAAATGTCTAGTGGAAAGACTTAAAAAACTCTACGTGTGTACGGCCCATTATAACCCCCAAAATGATCTGAATGGTGACCAGTATCAAATGGGGAGGTGAATCGAAGGCAAAATTGCTAGTTAAAAACGACTTTACTAAATACAAGAAATAATACTTGATAGGAGATACATAGTTAAACAACAAGAAGAAGAAGAAACTGATAGAGTATATGAGAGCAAACTTAGAGAACTAGAGTGGAGGAATTCCCCTTGGATTTGTCTTGAATATGATTTTAGAGTGTTGCTGTTATGACGTCACTCACACAACATTCTTCCATTGCCCAAACTATATTTCAATTATATTCACCGCTTTGAAAACTAGATGGCAGCACATAGCATTTTTGAAACAGAAATTCGCAAGAGTAGTGAATATTATTGTAGTGTAATATATTTTATATGAATTACTGTTCCATTTGGTATCAAATTAGCTTCAGGTTTTTGTTACAGAATTTTAAAGCAAATATTAGAAAGAATAGAAGACTACTCAACTAACTTTGTTCATGACTTACAGTTATATATTGCCAAGGTTTGGATTATCATGTAAAATATATTTATGATGTTTTATAAAGACATAATTTAACTAGATTAACTTTGAATAGTAATAAGTGTAAATTTGCATTAATGAAATTAAATTTCTAGGAATTTTTTGTAAATGGTGAGGTCTACATTTTGACTACATTAACTGTGTCATATTTCTCCAGATTATTTCTATTGCTTCACAACCTAATGCAAAATCTTAAGGAAAGCTAGTATCTATCGGTTCATATAATAATAATTAGAGACTAAAAATTGATTTTAGGGGACAATCATATTTTCTAACACTTCTTCAGCTTGGCTCAAGTTAAGTTAGTTAGTAGTGAGATGTTCGTGTAGTTAAAACTATTAAGGAATCTCTGAAACCAGTGAATGCATAGAGATTTAAGATCATTTTTAGGTTTAATAAATTTCTTGGTTGTCTATTCCAATCCTCTCTTCTAAGATTTCAACTTTAAGTAATTCGTTATGCATAAAAAGACCTATTGTGATACTTTGGTGTAATGCTTCTAAATCTTGTTTCTGTGAAGTGATTAGCTTATTATAAGAGTATATTAGTAATGCCATTGTGAATTTTAATCATCCATTTGTTATTTAAACTGATGCGTGCGGTAGAGGAATATGCTGCATTGGACAAATGATTGTTCAGCGACAATCGTTCGTTGCAAAACAGCTAACCCCATAGGAATAGCATTGCACTCCTAGGTAGGAATGATTCTTGGGCCAATTTTGTCCCAATATTGCCAATGTTGTCCCAATATTGTCTCAATATTGCCAATGTTGTCCCAATATTGCCACTGTTGTCCCAATGTTGTCTCAATATAGGCCTAAGAAACATTGCTGTGTCCGCGACGATACAAAACGTACTTTAACTGAGTAATTTTTTTAAATTTAAATGCGATTATTTATGTTCTAAGATATACTGCGAATCCCTTGAGCTTTCTATCCATGTTTATAAATCTTGACACTCTTGTTGATAATTTATAATCCTGATAATCTGTCATAATCATATAGCTATACAAATTAGCTACATAATTTTTCTAATTATACCAACATTATATTCATTTCTTGAAAATTCATCCACAAAAATATATTAATTAATAGTTAAATAATTAGTTATAGTTGTATCGATTATTCCTGACCATACACAAAATCTTCTACAATAATCTGATTGAATTTTCAGGTTTTCAATTTTTTCGTCTACTTTAGCGATGTTCAATAAATAAGGTACACATTCAGGGTGATAACTTCGATATGAGAAATTATCTTCCTCATTCCGCTTTTCTTTGTTGTTGGCTGAAAAAAATAGAAAAGTTCCTTTGATATTTAAATTTTGTAGTGAATATATCAGAACATTTCATTGAAGGCTTTTAGAAATTCCTTTTATAAAACCCGTATCTAAATGCGTGATGCTGAAAACCTCTTAAACTGTGAATTACTACACACAGTTCTTTGGGAACAACGCTACGTCTTTACATTTAAAAGAACTACACTCGTTCATTTTATCCGTGAGTTAGTACATATACACCGCACACTGGTGAGTTTTTTCTTGCATTTCTAGGAAGAATCTTCGCTTGTTTGATTTTGTTTCTGAAGGAATTCGTTTTGGTATATTCTGCTTCTTGTTTTAATGAAAAATCAATGAATTATCAAACATAGAATATAAATTTCATTATATTATGATTAGTTATTATAAAAGCATATAGTAGTAAACAAAATTATTAAGTAAATCATTCAGATATTATAATACAGATTGTGTTGTAACAATAAAGTTTAATTTTGTTTTGTGTATAAGTACTGTATATGAGAATTACAACCAACAAGTTTATCAATGCATTGTGTATTATTACCTTCGACAATTTGCGGAAGGTTATTTTTTTATAGCATTTATTTATTTATCATCTTGTTCGTCGCATAACTCAAAAGTGTTCAACCAAATTGTCTGAAATTTGGTGGGACGATATGTTAATGTCCAAGAACCATCTGGTAACATTTTGAGAGCAATCCAGTTAAAGGACAAGGTCAAGTTTATTAATCAATACCTCAAAAATTATTAAACCAAATTGCCTGAAATATAGTGGGAAGATAGGTGAATGTCCAGTCATCATCTGGTGAAATTTTGAAAGCAATCCTGTCAAAAGTTAAAGTCATTTATAACTCAAAAAGTATTCAATCAAATTACCTGAAATTTGATGGAACGATTAGTCATTTTCCAGGAACCATTTGCTCAGAATTTGGGAGCAATCGGGTCAAAGATCAAGGTAAAGTTCATTTGTAACTCAATAACTCAAAAAGTATTAAACCAAATTGCCTAAAATTTGGTTGGACAATTGATCAATATCCACGAATTAGTTTATTAGATTTTGGGAGTGAACAGGTCAAAAGTTAAAAAGGTGAAGTTCATTTATAACTCAAGGATTATCGGATGGTCAGGGTCATTTATGATAGGCGAAGAAGGTATGCGCTCTTCCAAGTGTCCGTTATAGTTTTTAATGCATTGCAATATTCATGTTTTGTGATGATGTTTACAACAGGTGAATTTAAATTCAAAGAGTGTCTTCGTGACTATCATCGTTACTATTTTAAGAGTTAAATCGAGAAGAAAGTCTGCATTTCTTACAAACTACCAGCATGACAAGACTGATGAATCAGCCACGAGATCACAAGGGAAAATTCATGAAAAGTCTTCTATGGAAGTGAGATCTTAAGGGAATAATTCATGGAAGCTGTTTCGCTTGTCTAAGTATCGCATCCCAGTCGGAAACCTATAGTCTCCGATAGAAGGTTTTCGATGTATTTATGACGATATATTATTAAACGAAACTCGAATAGTCATTGAACATAAATTATGGTCGTTTATGGTCGTACGTCCATTACCGACAAAATCTGGAAATTTGTGTCCGAAAATAGGACAATTCAGCATAAAATACGAACAATGAATGTAAATGACAATAATGTACGATTAGCATATTTTAAATATCTAAGCTTAATTAAAATTTGCCTTAAAAAAAATCAATGATCGATAGAAATTATTGTAAATTTGAAACAAGTGAAAAAAGTTAATCTTAGAATTAGGATTTTGAAACTCCATTTAAAGTTAAAATGTAAATCTAAGGGGGAATAATGTAAAGGATATTATATTATTATTATATTACACACACTTTTATTAAGATATAAAATATATATAAGAGAGAGAAGTTACATTTTATCGGAGAAACTGACGCTTTGACAGTGAATGAACAGTTTCTTCTGAGGGAATTTGTCATACAGATGAGGCGATAAGGACACTTTATCAAGAAATGCACTGAATGAATAATATCTACAGTGAGTCTAGAGTCCTGAGTAATGAAGTACCCCGTATAGTGAACAAATTTTCTTCAGTCTACCATCAGTTTTAGAAAACTAATTGCCATTTTTTGGCAGAATAATGAAGTGACCATAAATATCAATAAATTCATCTCCTGAACTTGCAGGTATAACCTTTATTTACAGAATTTGAAGTTATTTAGGGTGACCAACTTATCATGATCTATTTTGGTATATCGATCTTATTTAGGGGCAATCACCTAACTAATAACTATTATTAATTTTATTATATTGAGATTGATTCTAATTGAAAGTACTATCAGTGACTCGAAAATGACATTTAGAAAATTCACAGCTTCTGTGTTCACAAGCTGAATAAAGAATCAGTAACTACTGTAAAATATTACAGGCTGTAAAATAGAGCACGCATGACCTTTTCCTTACGTCAGTGCGAAGTTGTATGTCAAAGAATGAAGTGAAAAAAGCTATATTGAACAAATATCAGAATAATATATGATTAAATTTAAAAAATCAATATAAAAAAATCAATCGAATTAATAATAAGATTATTAAATTTAATTAAATAAATTTAATTAAATTTTAAAACGTCAAATTTATTTTAATGTGAAATAAAATATTTGGAATCACAAAATCGCATTACATAATTTTTTCGAGAATTAATTCAATTTGAATAATTAAATAATTAAACATAATTTGTTTCAAAACATATTTACATGGTTATTCGAGTTTATAATAATGGTGAAGTTTTACTTGTTCGGGGTGATTTTGTGAACTCAAAACCATTTTCAAAATTAATAATAAGTGCAGTATTATATCATTAAAAAACTAGATTACGTGCACTCGGTAGAGCGCATACCTTCGCTGTCGCTTTGACCCATAATCTTTGAATATCTGATAAACTGGTAACTGGATAATGATTCATCGTATCACCAGGTTTCATGTAATTTGGTTGAATACAGTTTGCAGTTTTAGTTATTTGATTTATAAATGACCTTGACCTTTGACTTGATCACTCCCAAAATTCTACCAGATGGTTCCTGAACATTGAGCAATCATTCCATCAAATTTCAGGGGATTTGGTTGAATATTTTTTGAGTTATTAATTTATATATGGACTTGATATTGATCTTTGACCCGATCGCTCCCAAAATTTAACCAAATGGTTCATGGATATTGAACAATTGTCCCACCAAGTTTCATACAATATGGTTGAGTGCTTTTTGAGTTATAAATAACATTGAACTTTCACCGGATCGCTCCTAAGATTCTACAAGCAGGTTCCTAGCATTGACCATTCGTCCAAACAAATTTTAGGCTAATTCGTTGAATACTTTTTGAGTTAAGCGAATAGCAAGATAATGAATCAATAAATGCCTGGTAAAATGTAACCTTCTGCAAATTTGCGAAGGTAATAAGCACACGAGATGCTTACAGTACTACAATTAACTTGCAAAATCTGTGCAAAAACTAGAGGAAACGTTCTAAACGTTCCACATAACAATCGTGAGAAAGTTCTCTGTTTTATTTTGAATTCAAAGGCAGTATGCGTAGACAATTTAGCACACACTACATAGTTCCATTCTTGAAAGAACTTGGTAGAAGTCTGCCTGTATAAATCGCCTAACAAGATAAAGAGACTCTACATTCTCACATTTGTTAACAAGTCAGTGAATATTCAAAGTTTCTCCCCTTGATTAGCCGCACTCATGAATTTTTAGCGGTGAAAGCTTGAGGCGAGCATTTTTATATTTTATGCCAAAAAGTTGAGACCAGACGACACAAACGTGATTGTTGTGTCGTGAAAAGAAACATTCTGAGAAAACCTTTGATTGTTCGCGACATTTAATGATTGTAAATATTTCGAGATGAAAAAACTTAAGCTTGAGTTGGTAAACTTCATAGAAGGTTTTTTCAATTAAATATTTTTCGTAGTCTGACTTCAGTATCTTTCATATGAAATGACTTCATTTGGGGGTTAAATATTTAAATAGTCTATATTTTACGGCATCTACACTTTAATTAAAGTTAGGAAAATATAAAATGATGAAATTGAAATTTGATGATTATGTAATACAAATTTTAATGGAAGAATGATGCTATGAAGCCCTTCTTATAATAAGAATAATCCAATCTTTATAATTACTATGGTTATATAAATCGTAGTATTTCCCATAGTAATCATATTAGATAAATATTTGATTTTATAGATCAAATACTATGATTTAATAAATATAAATACATTTTCTTTGTTAGTTACTTTGATAGGAGGATTGTATCACGTACTCACAATCAATTTGTTGATTACATCCATTGCAGAATATTGGTTCATTTCATCAAGGGAGTATCTTCTTTAGAGTGTTCCTTCATGCAATATCAATCATTTCGTGAAACAGATGAAACAACAAATTCATGTGATCGCAAAAAATAATAGTCCAAATTACATATCCACGTCATCCTATCATTGAAATGTCTGTTTGTTATTTTATAATTAAACGAAATAGAGAAAATGATGAGTGGGTGAATTCATTGAAATTAATGGAATTTAATACTTTTCAATCATTTTTAATTATAACTGATTGCAAAATAAACATAAAATTCCTATGTAAAATCAAGCTCGATACTTTTTCTTTAAATTTGAAGTGTAAAAATTTTAATTCTTTTATCGTGCCAATACATATTCATTATATATTAATCAACTAATAAATTATTATTGTTTGTTATTTTGAGAGAAGAAATATTATGATTTGAAAGTATTTTTTCAAATAAAGAAAATAATATAACTACAAACATGTTATACCCGAAACTCTTTCTCCTTTCAAATTCATATTCGACGTTTCCAAATTTTCAAATACCCCGAAAGAAACTCAAAATATAAATTCGATGTTCCGATTCTACGGACGATATTGTCATTTCGAAAACATTTCAGCTGAAGATGCTACGACCAGATTATGATATCAGATTCCGAGAAATAAAGTTCCGATTTTACCGCCGAAGAATTTTCATTGGTACAAAACTCGATTAGCATTGCTGGCAGACTCGATTAGAATTATCTTAAAGTTCTTAGGATCTGGTGTAATAGTGGGGGAAAAAGGGTATAATGATGGTATTTTACCTCCTGAAAAAGGAATAGAGAAACCTAAGTATGTTCCTTAATATGAGGATGTTATAACTGCCCATCACATTGCCTTTACCATGAATAAGATTATGAAACTTAATGAATATATGAATCCTAATTTTCTGATTTATCCTTAGCTTAATGTTATTAGTTTGTAGAGCATTATATGATACATAAAAAAATTGAAACATAAAAAAAAATAATTGAAACATAAGAAATAAATAATTGAAACATAGAAAATAAATGATTGAAACATAAAAAATAAATAATTGAAACATAACAAAATAAATAATTGAAACATAAAAAATAAATGATTGAAACATAAAAAAAAATAACATAAAAAAATTGTATGATCAATATTTTATGAATATTTCATTCGTAAAGCTTGAATTTCTTCACTAATTCTTTAAAGTTCAATTAATGAATACAACAATGAAATTCACCTTTAATAAGTCACAAGTCCTGCAATCTTCTTCATATTTCCATATGAATTAGGATAATTAGAAAATAATTACAAGGTTTGGGAATGTATACTCAAATAATTGGCCCAACTCCATTATATTTCTCTTTAAATTTAGCATGTCAGTAGGATATTAATATTTAAATTATTGGCAACTTAGTTACCCAGTGAATCAAGTTAGTAACTTTAATAAGAAATATATGATCAGTTTAAATGAATTTGAGGAAGTTTGAAATTTAATTTAATATAAATTATTAGTTGGAGCAAAATCTTTAAGGAAATATATTAAAAATCAGGGCTATCATTCTTGAATTTAAGTTCAGAAATTAAGTCAATTATGTATATCTATAATAAAAATTGCAAGAAAATTTTTACCGAAGAAAATAATGAAATAAAAAATGAAATGGTTATTTTGTAAGACTGTAATTAATTTAGTGTCATAATAAAGCATCACTTTATTAAAACCTACATAATAAGGATCAAAACCTGTCAACTGTAGGTTAATTAATTCATTTCAATACACAGTTTCAACATTAGGCAGCGCATTGACAGCTTTTCAATATGACGGTATATAATCTACACCGAATATCGGCTCTGTGGGTGCATAAAAAACTCTCATTAATCAAACCTATTCGACGGAAAAGAAAAAACCCTCATACAGGGATTATGTTTCCTTTGCCCCATGGCAGGTGGATTAGGTACCTCATTGTTGCAAACCTGTGATCTGCTGTGCAATGATAAGACTACTGGGATTTATTTTCGACCTAACATATTCAGCGAATCTGTGAATTTTAATGTGATTTTGAAACATTTAGTATGAGTAGTGTTACATGGTAGGGTAAGGTACGAATTATCGGTCTGTTTCACAACATCGGCCATAATATTAGAAAAAACTTTAATTATTTAATTTTTCATTGGTATCCATGATTGAATCCTAATTAAAATATAAATTAAATAATAATTATTATATAATTTTTTTCTTATATAACCGTAAATGTGGAACAGATCGATAAGTAGTAACTTACCCTATTAAAGTTTTCATAGTAATATGATTAATGAAATATGTATTGTTTATGACATGAAAATTAGTTGTATGTGTATATTACGAATGTAGTCGCGCTATGAAGATGAAGATGGGAAATGAATTTAAAAATGTATGATCATTATTACCGTGATTCCATAAGTAATTAAATGTACATTAGAAAACGGAAGGGAATAATTATCAATAATAAGTAAATTAATATTATTAGAAAACAAAGTAGAGTGAAAATTGAAAATATTAGTCTACGGACTTTGCTAATATTATTTTATTTACTTTCAAATTAAAATTATATGCAAATGAAAATTCTATTCTCGTTTGTTTTGATTGTGCAAAGCGGTTTTATATATCTTTCCATGCATTTTATAAGAAAGTTTAAAGAAGAAAATTCTATCATTTTATTTTCAGAAGATTAAATCGTTATTTTTCGTCGAAACTGATTGAGAGAATTACGTAAAACTCTAAAACCTTGAAGTAAGTATAAATTGTTTCATAATTGTTTAATTTTTGTAAAGAATTTAAAATTTCAAACGTTACAATTCATAATGGGTTATCTGTTTATAAACTAAAGCAATCAGTTATAAAAATATGTATGAAGTATAATACAATACATATTTTAAAAGCTGTATCACTTTTACAATCAATTAATTCTGGTGAAAACTACAGTGTACGGTTTACTATTTTTATTTATTATTTAGTGAGCTATTAGAAGAGAGAATTTAGAGATGTGAAGGAAATTGGAAACCAGGGGAAGTTGATCCGGATTACTTGGCTTCAAGATATTGTATTTCCAGAAATAAACTTCTAATACTTCCAAATTAAAAGGGAATTCGAGAGTTCAAGTTGTTATTTATATTTCGTGATTGCAATAGCTTTTCGTACTGTGTTTTTAGACCATTAATTTTCTTTCAATTTCCTGTTTGATAGCTAAGGATGCCTGAAAATTAATTTATTGCAAATTATTTTGATACTGCTAAATTGCGCAATCTTCATATTAATTATATTAATTACATCTTTCTTATATTATAAAGATATTATTCAATATAAATATAAATATAAATGTCATATATTTATATTAAATATAAGAAATTAATTTTCAAAAAATACATTCTATTTTCAATAGATAATTGAAGTTGCAAAGCATTTTTCATGGATTTTTCTACATATATAATATAAATTTGACTCTAGTAGTTACCGATCGTGATTCAAAACGGAAATTGAATACAAGGGACTTGAAGAAGCAGTCATACAAGAAAGTGGCTTCATGATCACTGTCACCAAAGTCGTTGCAAATTTGCTCACGAATGCAGAAAAGCTACTTCCTAGGATTGTGACAAAAGATTGTAAGATATAAAAGAATTAAATAAATACATTTTAAAGAACAATAGTATATTAAATGTTGAATAAATGAGTGAGGCACATTTGAAGTGCATGCATTATTAGATTCGTTGATATTACCTATATGAATTACTATATGAAATAATCTTAAACAATATACCTACTCCCCTCTGAATTGTGGACAACCTATGTTGGATAATTATTCTATTTCATGAATAAATTAAACAACTTAGTTAGTAGACTGAAGCTTGAAACTTCATTTGAGTAGTCACACAAAGCGCTGAGCTGTGAATTAATATGTAAATAAAGATAATCTTATATACAAGTCAATGGTAATTATAGAAGTTATATACAAGTCATAAACAAGTCATTCATGTTGTATACAAGCTAATGGTAATTAATAGTAGATAAAGATAATGTAATATTAAAGTTTTGTATGTTATATATAAGTCAATGGCAATTTTTAACTATTTGAAACAATGAAAAGAATAGTCTAGCTAGTTTAACTTAGTTATACTTAATGTGATTATTAATTACTTATATTCTGCTAAATATGTATGAATAATTCCATTTCTACAGCCTATCATGAAACATATTATAAATTAAAAATAAAATGGAAATTCATAAGAATAAAGATCGAAATTTTGATTCTCAATTAAAATAAAGTAAAGATGAAGTGATTGATTTCTTCATATGGAATTATATCATGTCCCTGATTACAATATAATATGGAAAATTATATGAAAAATAATATTTTTCTCAGTAAAACCAGATGCTAACAGTTTATTGAAAAAGGGTCATAATTTAACTAAAAATAAGTCAAATATTTAAAAAAAGGAAAAAAATTATAAAAAGGCAGATATTTTTCTAAAAATGTCAAAATTAAACAAAAAAATATTCAAAATAATTAATGATAAATATTTAAAATAATGTCAAATATTTATAAAATGTCTCATTTGAAAAAATGTATCATTTTTCAATTTTTTTATCATTTTAAAAAAAATGTATAATTGAAAAAAATGTATAACTTTTTAAAAGAATGTATCATTTAAAAAAAATGTAAAACATTTAAAGAAAAGTCATTCAAAGAAAGGTCACATATTACATGAAAATTCTTTAATACAACCTACTTTGAAATACTCTTTATGAATATATGTTTGGTGTGAACTAGATTACTTAAAGTCATTGTCTAATAAGAACGGATGTACACTGCAAGGCACTAATGAAATACATTGAAACTATAGTACAGAAGTAGAGAGAAAATAAGCCTCAAAACAGCATTAGAATTCACCCTGCATGAAAAGTCTTCACCAGAATACTAATATCACTACTTTCAGATGGAGCAACACTCTATATTTAACCATTGGAAAAGTATTGTTTGTAAATTTATCATAATTAGTATGCACAATTTATGCAACAAAGTTTAATATATTTAAGTGTCATAGATATTTTTTATATGTTTAAAATTATTTGAAATAGCTGGAAATAATTGATTTTTTTAAAAATCAAGTCTACCAAAATAAGAAATTTCATTTCTTAGTTAAATTTCTAATTTATCATGTTTGCTTCTAATAAAAAATATTATTAAAAATATAAACCATATATATAAATATATATACTATCAATTGTATTCTAAACATGTATAAATTATCTTCAAAATGGCTATTTATTTTAACCACTTAACATTATAATTCAATTTATTTTTGCCTTCATAGATAAATTCTATATAGCAGGTGACTTTGTTAATTGAACCACTTTCCTTTCTGACTGCTTCTTCCAGTCCCTTGTACTTAATTTCTTCTTGACGTCGTTAAACCGCTACTAAAATTAAATCTAACTCTCTTTTATAAATTGATAACATAATCACTTTATAAATAACTACACCATCATTAAGTCAGATTAGAGCTCTCTTAACTGTTTTCTGAAATAACTAAACACAATTCCCAATCTATGAAATGAAAGATTTCAAGATCATTTTCCGCTACTCCCTCAGAAATAACATCTCTATTAGTTAACGTCAGGGCAATTGCTGGTAGTGTTGTGACATTGAGGTTTCTATACAGGATGGCTCAAGAGGAGGATACACATATTTGGAAAAGGAAGAAGTCACAGTTAGAAGAATATAAAAATCAAGCCAGAGAATTGAACTTCACTATGCATCTGAATGTGTCCCAGGCAAGAAGGATTTATTGCTGGAATATTAAGGAAGTATCCCAGGAATAAATCCTAGTTGCTATGACTTTTAGGATTGGAAGAGAAAGGATTTTCCTTCACTTAATTCATATTGATTTTAGGATCAATGGAAAAGATAAAAAAAAATCCAAACTCAGATTGCTAAATTAGTTATATTTTCCATGAATTGATTGAAACATCTACTTATAAAACAACCAAAACCTGTTGTTAATATCACAGTATACGGAATAGACAAGTAAAACAACTTGATGTGGCAGTTGTCCAAGTCTTAACTAGCTATAACAAAGTACTGAAAATTACGTCACTACTAGAGACGGGTATAGTAGTTATTTGGTGAAAGTTATATTATATTTTATGGTACCTATAAATGAGTATTTCGAGGACTGACTATGCACCGATTAATATATATTATGAACCTCGTACATAATATTGTGCATCTTCTTACCTATAAATTATATTTTCTGTTATTACCTATGTATAAATCAATATTACTTCCTTTGATCATCTCTCCATATAATGATTTGATAGAACAATAGTCCCTCTAACTTCCTTATCTTTTTAATGACTCCAAAACTACCAACCTAATCTCGAACTGTCTGAAGAGTCTCATTACTTGCAAGATACAGAAAAAGAAAACCGGATGTAATTCTTAAGTTCTTTTAGTTATAACCGTATTTAAAACATTAATTTTGAGTGGTAATTAATGAGACATGTAATCAATATTTATAAGGATAAAGGTATTTATTACTATTACGTATTTTATATATAAATAAAGTCAATTTTATTAGCTCTGATGTGTACACTGAGAAAAAATACGGGTCAATTTGACTCAAAATTTTAGTTTTCAATTTATCCCAAAACCGGCTAAAAATGTGAGTCAATTTGACTCATCCTGGTATTTTACTCAAAAACAAGAGTCACATTGACTCCTACTTCATAGTCAGATTGACTCAAGTAATGTCAAGAAAGAAATTAGACTCCAATTTGGAGTTTTGTCAGCCTTGACTCAAGCGGTGAGTCAGGTTGACTCGCAATATTTTCTTAGTGTACTATTATATTTTGTACACGTTCTAAATTACTAATTCTGCGTGGTTTTGATTTAAGTTAATTACTCAATTTCCATACACTCACAGCACTCGAAGACAGCATTAGGGTAAGTTACGAATTATCGGTCAGTTTCATATATTCTGTAACAATAAAATTTTCTTTAAATTTTAATCATTGTTTCATCCCATTTTCTTATTTAACTGAAGATGTGAAACCGTTCAACAATTCATAACTAACACTGCAAATATAAAAACATTTAACCAGTTAAAGTGAGAGTGGAATATGATTTAATCTAAGAACTAGAATCTCCCGTCGCAGTAGGTATATAAGACTTTTCATTACATTGTGCAATCAAAAATTCATGCTCTCACTCTCTCTCTCTATTTAAATTCGATTTCTCAATCAACTCCGCCTTCAGAATGCGTGGAAGATTGTCTCTCCATTCACCATTTAGTGACTGCATAGAGATTCGATTTGGTGAAGCAGCTGAAGGGAGCAGAATGGAGAGCTTAGAAACTGTAACGTAAACTGAAACAGTTTACTTATCATTTATTATTCCTGTACGATTGATATTTGTATATAATTATTATATAGTTTTGTAATATATTATTTGTATTGACTGTTAATAGATATTGTATGAAGGTTCTTCACCGTAAGAGTTCATCTCTATTGGAATATTATTTGTATTGACTGTAAATAGATATTGTATGAATGTTCTTCACTGTAAGAGTTCATTCCTAGTGGAATATTATTTGTATTGACTGTAGATAGATATTGTATGAATGTTCTTCACCGTAAGAGTTTATCCCTAGTGGAATATTATTTGTATTGACTGTAAATAGATATTGTATAAATGTTCTTCACCGTAAGAGTTTATCCCTAATGGAATATTATTTGTATTGACTGTAAATAGATATTGTATGAATGTTCTTCACCGTAAGAGTTCATCCCTAGTGGAATATTATTTGTATTGACTGTAAATAGATATTGTATGAATGTTCTTCACCGTAAGAGTTCATCCCTAGTGGAATATTATTTGTATTGACTGTAAATAGATATTGTATGAATGTTCTTCACCGTGAGAGTTCATCCCTAGTGGAATATTATTTGTATTGACTGTAAATAGATATTGTATGAATGTTCTTCACTGTAAGAGTTCATCCCCAGTGGAATATTATTTGTATTGACTGTAAATAGATATTGTATGAATGTTCTTCACTGTAAGAGTTCATCCCTAGTGGAATATTATTTGTACTGACTGTAAATAGATATTGTATGAATGTTCTTCACCGTAAGAGTTTATCCATAGTGGAATATTATTTGTATTGACTGTAAATAGATATTGTATGAATGTTCTTCACCGTGAGAGTTCATCCCTAGTGGAATATTATTTGTATTGACTGTAGATAGATATTGTATGAATGTTCTTCACCGTAAGAGTTCATCCCTAGTGGAATATTATTTGTATTGACTGTAGATAGATATTGTATGAATGTTCTTCACTGTAAGAGTTCATCCCTAGTGGAATATTATTTGTATTGACTGTAGATAGATATTGTATGAATGTTCTTCACTGTAAGAGTTATTATTTATATTATTATTATTGACTGTAAATAGATATTGTATGAATGTTCTTCACTGTAAGAGTTCATTCCTAGTGGAATATTATTTGTATTGACTGTAAATAGATATTGTATGAATGTTCTTCCCCGTAAGAGTTCATCCCTAGTGGAATATTATTTGTATTGACTGTAAATAGATATTGTATGAATGTTCTTCACCGTAAGAGTTCATCCCTAGTGGAATATTATTTGTATTGACTGTAGATAGATATTGTATGAATGTTCTTCACCGTAAGAATTCATCCCCAGTGGAATATTATTTGTATTGACTGTAAATAGATATTGTATGAATGTTCTTCACTGTAAGAGTTCATCCCCAGTGGAATATTATTTGTATTGACAGTAAATAGATATTGTATGAATGTTCTTCACCGTAAGAGTTCATCCCTAGTGGAATAATACATATTTCCAGAATTTTAAATTTGTTCTGTAATCTTTACAGTGTTTTAAAATATTTTCAAAATCATTCTTTTCAGTTAAAAAATATGCACTAGGGATGAATTACTACAGTGAAGAACATTCCGTTCTCTACTGTAGAATCATCAAATTGCAGCTAATTTTAAAATTTCATTACGTAATCAATATAATGTAATATAATGACTTCAATAAAATAAACATATTCTACTGAAGATAATAGAGTTTCAGTAGATTTAATTATTATCATCCAATAGATATTGTGAATTGACGTTTGAAAACGATCAAACGGGTGAATCTATTTACAGAAACGAAGGCCATTGTTGTATACATAACCCAAACAAATATCTTATTGATACTGAAATTAATTAACTTAAATAAAAACCTGAAAATACTTTTTTGTAATTAAAATTAATCCGTGAACTTCTAAATTTATTTTTTGTGCAGGTCAAGGACTTGATTTTGTGTTCAGTTCAAGGACTAGATTTTGTGTTCAGTTCAAGGACTTCATTTTGTGAGCAGTTCAAGAACTTGATTTTGTGAGCAGTTCAAGAACTTGATTTTGTGTTCAGTTCAAGGACTAGATTTTGTGAGCAGTTCAAGAACTTGATTTTGTGAGCAGTTCAAGAACTTGATTTGCACGAGTCCTCCCTTCCATCCGTTTATTTTTTAGAAATTATACTCATATGTCAGGATAAATTTTCTTCACTTTAATAGAAAAAACGAACCGACTCTATTAGCAGCACTATAAATATTTACTCCCGTATTTTCCATTCAATTTAAGCAAGAAATATCCGAACAACCATTTCGCCCCGAAAAATAAAATGATAAATTTAAAAGTGATTCGCTAACAGTATGTATAACTAACTACGCGGGAATTCGCTTTGCAGCTTTTCTCAATTAACAAAACAACATAGGATTTTTATTGGGAAAAAGACAAATAGAATTTGGCATAAATGACATGGTTTGATCTATCAACACATGTGTGTTTTCTAGTGAAATGTTCTATTGGAGAATGGTTAAATTTATGATATAGCATTTTAGCTATTTTGAAATAACTCAGAGAGGAAAAGTTATGGTGGGGTCATAGAAGATTAATGGATGGACATAATTAATCTTCTTTAATTTTACAATGACATGATATAAGGGAAAGAATGTATTTTAAATAACTGTTATTCAAAGTAATAAAGGGCCTTTTTTTACCGACTGTTTTGGTATCAATCATTTAAACCCCTATTGTTAACATACCCCCCAATTGTTACCTAACCCCCCAATTGTTACCTAACCCCCTATTGTTACCACACCCCCCAATTGTTATCAATAATTTAATTGTTAAAGCACTACAAGATTCAAACCCATTCCCCTATGATATAATTTATCACAATTTATCGTATATTATTTCTCTCAGTTACATTACGTTACGGCGTATTACTCTATTAATAATTGAATCCTTATGAGTTTGAAGACACTATAAAGTTCTTTGGCTGTAAAAATAAATGGAGTGGAAATTGTTTTTCTCAATATAGGGAAAATATGTTTTTATTTTCCTGTTTTGATTATATTTATATGAAATAAATCGAATAGTTTGTGTAGGTATTCAGTTATTGGGTACATTAAATAAGATTATTGAATTTATATTAATATCGTATTGCATTTTATAGTATAAAAATTAATAGAAGAATTAATAAAATTCTTTTAAGTAATCATTTATAAATTAATTATTATTTTATATTATTATATTTATATTATTATTATATTATTAAATCATAATAAAATTAATGATACTAGCTTCTCCTTAAAAAAACTAACAATTTAGTAAAATGTTGTTTCCTTAATATCATTACTATGTATTTTGCGTCATTTACTATAGCATTAATTATTCTATTTTCGAGTAAGTTGAATTTGGTTTTACTCTTGATAGTACTTTAGGTTTAACAGGAAAGGTTGGTGCGATACTCAAAAAGGATCTTCTTTTTTCAATCCTAGAGGATAGCTTGATAAAACTTTTTTGAAAGTAAGTGCCTCCGTTTGTATGTTTGGATAAACCTAAAAAGATGGAAAAAATTAGAGTGATATTACTAGAAAGGTATTTTTGATTTTATAACAAAAAAAAAATGAAAAAAAATTATATTTTTAATTTTATAAAAAAAAATTATATCCCCACAATTTTTTGCCATTTTCAAAATTTTTCATGGTAATTAGTATTTATATATCTTTATTTAAAAAAATATATTTATAATTTATCAATTTTGAACATACATGGAAATATTTTTTTAATACATTATATAACTTCCCATTCATTGCATCATAACACAAAGATTATATTTTGATAATTCTCCATCAAGCAAATATATAAATAATTATCTCAAGAACAATCTGCCGTTGAATAATCTCGGCAATTTGCACACGATGTTACTTTAACATCTTCATAAAGTGTTGCAGAAAACTTATTGCCGCTCTGAATCTCTAAATAAAGTACAGGGTAGTCGTAATTAGAATTGAATTAGTGTAGGTAGTTACTTAGCTACCCTCTATTCACACTGAGAAACTATAGGATGTTTAAACATGTTTACTAATTTCGTAGTTAGGTTGTTATAATATTACACTCTAGTGATTGTTGTTGTTGAGTTAGGAAGGATGTAAGCAGTATTTTAGATCTATGAGAAAGGCTTTGATAGCGTAAGATATATTCCTTTAAAATTGTAGATAAAGAAATACTAAAACTGTATAAAGTATAAATAAATTTAATTATTATAATGATTAGAAAATAAACTTTACTATCTACATATAAATCCTATTAGGTGAATTATATTTTAGATTCCAGGAAGAAGGGTTAAATAGCATAAGATACATTATTTTCAAAATGTAAATAAAAAATACTAAAACTATATAATTTTTTCAAATAAATTTCATTATTAAATTGAATAGAAAATAAACTTACTATCTGTAATACTAAAAATAATTTTAATGATATATATTTAACATTGAATATACATATCTATATAATTTATCCTTTACATTTTCGAATCTATGATACGTGCTTATTTTATATAAAAAAAATAAACTTACTATCTATATATACAACAGTAAATTTAATGAATTATATTAAAAATAAAATCTATCCCTTTTCTTCATTTATTTTTTAAATATATTTTATTAGTATAATATTTCTGGCCAATATCGTTACTCATAAAACTTTTTTCAATAAACCAGAATAGATATAGTTGTGCAAACTGGAATTTCTGGAACTGTTCTTAAAGGCAATCGTCGCAAATCGTCTCGCAATCTGATAACAATCGCCAGGGCAGTTTCTTAGCAGCTCCACATAATGATGTCGCACAAAGAGAGATAAACTAAAAACAAATTATACTATCATCTTGAAATAATGTTACAGTCTTACTTCAATGCTTTGAGATCTGCAAAATTATATTAGATCTATTTAATTCAGTTTATGAAGGATATGATTATGGAAATGATGATTTTCATATGAATATTATTACTATTTCTTCAGATTAATTCATGACAAGATTATTCTATTCAAATTTATTTATGAATTAAATCTGTTTAATATATTTATTTATTGAATTTACATTTTACCCTTTAGGTCCTGACGATTATTTCAGAATAAGAAATAACAATTAGTTATTAGAATTGTAATGTTAAGGATATAATAATTAGAATTAAATAGTGTGTAAACGAAAAAAAATTCCTTCAATAGCAATTATCTTCAAAATTGAATTATTTGATGAAAAGGGTTTAAACCCCAATTGAAAAATCTGAGAGGTTTTCAAAGAAATATCAAAAGGTTAGCTCCATCTTCTAACTATCATAATATTCTAATATTGAAACTACTCAAGAAATGAGAGTAAATTTCCCAGTAGAATTCGAACCCGATGTTACAGCATCCAAAAATTGTTACTCTTGCATAAGTGACTGTATTCTGTTAGCATTATAAAAGAAGTTACATCACATGCATGTGCTGTAACATGCATGCTATCGTGAGAGATAGCTATAGAGTCTAAATTCACTGCTGTAGACGGTAATGCAAATATGGAAATTGGTTTCACTTCAATTTGTGCAAAAGGAATTCTTGAGAAGGTGAATACGAATCCATAGGTTACAGAGTCAATGTTTAAACTATTTCAAGAAAATGCTCAGAACTGAACATGTGAGGATGTTAAGTAAATTGAAAAGCAATATATGCAACTTCACCATTTAAGAGAAATAGATAACATTTTATCATAATAAAATGGTTAGGAATTAGTTTGATAATTATTGAGTGAAAATAAACGCTTTTGATGAATTATATCTAGTAAGTTTCTTTCATCAATTGGTATTCCAATGAATTACATTAAAGTATTAAAAAATTGAGCGACCAATTAGATAGCTAACTAATAGATATATCAATTTATTTATACTTTAATAGGAGCCTCGTCGGTCCTTCTGTATGCCATACTTATGTTAAGAAACAGATACTAAAGGAAATAATTATTATTACTAGTACAGTACCTGTTGTTCATTCATTGAGTGTTCAATCTATATTCTATACTATAATAAGAGCCGCATCCGTCTGTCCGTGTGTCACAAAATGGGTTAAACAGTCATTCTATCAACAGCGCTTCATAAGTTGGTGTAAGTAAGAGAAAAATGCAAGAAACAGTAATAGAAAAGGAAAACTAATAATTTGCTGCAGTATCATTGATACGGGGGTCAAATGAAGATTATAAGTTAAAAATATAAAAGTTTTGTCCATAAAAAGTAAAAAATATAATTTTCGATGTATTAAATATATTGTATATGTATGTATACAATTGAATGTAATCTCAAACCCATTATATTAATTGAACTCTTCACTGATTGAACAACAGGTACTGTACTAGTTAATATAATAGGTTTAAGTCTATATTCAAATGCACACAATGTATACATATTAATATACTTAATTTATCAAAAATTACATTAAAAAGGTAATTTTTTCAGGGTCAATTAATAATTCTAGTATGACCCCCGTAGTAATGATACTGCAGCAAATTATTAGTTTTCTTTTTCTATTTCTGTTTTGATTTTTCTTTTCTTTGCACCGACTTTATGAAGCGCTGTTGATAGAATGACTGTTTAACCCATTTTGTGACACACGGACAGACGGACATGGCTCTTATTATATATATTATATAGTATAGATTATTTTGCTATAAGTTTTTACTAATATTTCGTGGAAGTAACTTAGTTACGGGTCACACTAATATTAATAAAAAATCATCTTAAAATTTTGAGAGTAAAAAATGTTGTTAAATCAGTATACTACATATTTATTTATTGATATTGGTGACCGGAATGATTTCCACAGGAAAAAAGCCCACAATGAAAAATACCAACAAGTAAAATTTTGCACAGGTATGAAAGCCCACAAGGAAAAAAACCCCAGTTGAATGTTATTTAGTTAATGTTTAATATGGAACCGTAATGTAGTTTGGTGTGTCCGCTAGTTTTTAGTACTGCACACTTATGAAAGTAGAATTCCTCGAGGAATGAACTTCAAAGTTGACTATAGCGAGTTACTTCACTATAGAGGATGGAAGAAATTCATAGAAAATTAGGCCATTTATGGCAGGCTACACAAAACAACTTTTTTCAAAATAAAATCATTATACAGGATATTTCACCTCTCAGGACTATAAAAATTAGGATGGTTTACCATACAGGACTTCATTATAGAGGAGTTGTACCAGTTGTACATTATAGAGGAGAATTATAATGAACTAGAGAAAGTTTACTATATAGAAAGGCATAGGAAACTGATGTCCATTTTATAAAAGACTTACCAAAATATGTGCACAACACAGTACACAGGCTAGTTCATTACCCAGGACACTATAAATCAGGATGATTCACTATGAATGACATAATTACAGGCGAGGTGTTCTGTATAATGACCTGACAAGACAATTTAGGTTTCATCTATATTGTGGCCAATTTTGCTTGTGTTCTTTTAAACCTGAGGTATAATTTTTCCCCCTTGTGGGTATTTACTCATGTGGGTAATTTTTCTTGTGGGTTATTTCCTTTGTAGGAATTTTTTGTGTTTCCGGGAACCATTGGTAATACGTACTTGCATTTAAATATAAACCTATTTTATCAATTGAATTCTACTAAATAAATGACCAACAGGTACTGAACTAGATATTCTATAAATTAAATTAATCGAAAAGATATAATCATTATCTGATGATGGTTACAAAATATTATTTATTTTACCTTTGCCACAAGTTTTAATCTTTTCCACTCTGTAAAAAGTTTCCATCCAAGCTTAGCGGCCTCTTCACGGTGCTCGAAAACTTTCTTGATATCAGACTTGTTACTTACTTTCCATAGTCTGGGAATAAATCTGCAGAAATGCATTAGGTAATAGCACTCACATAAGCATGACCAGTCACAGTCAGAGAAGAGAGCATCTGGATGGTATTTTAATAAGTAACTTTACTATTGTAATGTTTGAATG
The DNA here is from genome assembly GCA_947561585.1 of Caprella mutica. Taxonomy (NCBI): domain Eukaryota; kingdom Metazoa; phylum Arthropoda; class Malacostraca; order Amphipoda; family Caprellidae; genus Caprella; species Caprella mutica. Next base: position 7,005 of record CANNZV010003869.1, on the reverse strand, counting down.
TATTTTTAAATTAGTTTAGAGTATACGACGTCAAAATTGTAAGGTTAGAAAATGATAGGAAATTAGAAAACTGTGATTTGTGAATTTAGCAACATGCAATGACTCTTTCCTCTGATAGTACATCATGAAGTGATTTTTCTCTGATAGTACATGACTCTTTTTCTCTAATATATAGTACATGACTCTTTTCTCTGATAGTACACGACTCTTTTCTCTGATAGTATACGACTCTTTTCTCTGATAGTACACGACTCTTTTCTCTGATAGTATACGACTCTTTTCTCTGATAGTACACGACTCTTTTCTCTGATAGTACATGACTCTTTTCTCTGATAGTACATGACTCTTTTCTCTGATAGTACATGACTCTTTTCTCTGATAGTACATGACTCTTTTCACTGATAGTACATGACTCTTTTCTCTGATAGTACATGACTCTTTTCTCTGATAGTACATGACTCTTTTCTCTGATAGTACACGACTCTTTTCTCTGATAGTACATGACTCTTTTCACTGATAGTACATGACTCTTTTCTCTGATAGTACATGACTCTTTTCACTGATAGTACATGACTCTTTTCTCTGATAGTACACGACTCTTTTCTCTGATAGTACATGACTCTTTTCTCTGATAGTACATGACTCTTTTCTCTGATAGTACACGACTCTTTTCTCTGATAATACATGACTCGTTTCTCTGATAGTACATGACTCTTTTCTCTGATAGTACACGACTCTTTTCTCTGATAATACATGACTCTTTTCACTGATAGTACACGACTCTTTTCTCTGATAGTACACGACTCTTTTCTCTGATAGTACATGACTCTTTTCACTGATAGTACATGACTCTTTTCACTGATAGTACATGACTCTTTTCTCTGATAGTACATGACTCTTTACTCTGATAGTACAGGACTCTTTTCTCTGATAGTACATGACTCTTTTCACTGATAGTACAGGACTCTTTTCTCTGATAGTACATGACTCTTTTCTCTGATAGTACATGACTCTTTTCTCTGATAGTACACGACTCTTTTCTCTGATAGTACATGACTCTTTTCACTGATAGTACATGACTCTTTACTCTGATAGTACACGACTCTTTTCACTGATAGTACACGACTCTTTTCTCTGATAGTACATGACTCTTTTCTCTGATAGTACATGACTCGTTTCTCTGATAGTACATGACTCTTTTCTCTGATAGTACACGACTCTTTTCTCTGATAGTACATGACTCTTTTCACTGATAGTACACGACTCTTTTCTCTGATAGTACACGACTCTTTTCTCTGATAGTACATGACTCTTTTCACTGATAGTACATGACTCTTTTCACTGATAGTACATGACTCTTTTCTCTGATAGTACATGACTCTTTACTCTGATAGTACAGGACTCTTTTCTCTGATAGTACATGACTCTTTTCACTGATAGTACAGGACTCTTTTCTCTGATAGTACATGACTCTTTTCTCTGATAGTACATGACTCTTTTCTCTGATAGTACACGACTCTTTTCTCTGATAGTACATGACTCTTTTCACTGATAGTACATGACTCTTTACTCTGATAGTACACGACTCTTTTCACTGATAGTACACGACTCTTTTCTCTGATAGTACATGACTCTTTTCTCTGATAGTACATGACTCTTTACTCTGATAGTACAGCAGAGTTTTTCATTGTAATAGAAGAAGACAGTAAAGTACCTAAACTGTTTCACCGATTAAATGTCCACATTTACAATCAGGTAAGTACTGATACAAAAGTCAATGTAATAAATTAGTTATACCGGTGGAGTGTTTGCAGAGCAAGCGATTCGCCTTCAGTTTCGTACATTTTATTTGCTCGGTAGATTTGGGAGCACTTTATTGAGTACAATATTTCCATGAAGGTACTTGCCCCTCTAAATCTTCTATGGCCCCACCATAATTCTCTCTCTCCCGTTTGCAATGCTGGGGCTATGAATTTAGGAAAGAGTACTCTGAACACTAAATTTTCAAATAATGGTTGGATATTTTTTTTTTTTTTTAAATTTTGTCCATCGATGAATTTTGGGTAAATATGCCTCGGCCGGTGAATTTCTATAATCGAGAGATCGTCTACCATTCAAGTTTATAGTCATTATCGTAAAATTTGATAATTTCTGCCCTTGTCATCACGATTTATAGTTGGGATGCAAGACGGTAATTCTTTTTATTTAAAAATATTGTACTTGAAAAAATATAGATGTGGATAAATTAATGAACAACTGAAAGAATTATTCTTATATGAGCAGAAATACCTATTCATTATTAATGAAGATTTGCTCTGTAACTTTTATACAATTGTGTATATTATTTATCCTATACTTGAGCAAGATAAGTATAGCTGTAGCGATATATTATATAACATATCATATAAAAATCTAATTATGCATGTTATTAATATTTAATTATAGTTAATATACCAAGATATATTATAAAATATTTTGTAAGCAAAATCGAACAAAATATTATAATAGTAATTATTTATGATTTCAATTGTTTTCTTGTTCTGTGCATCAATTTTTGAATTATAATTTTTCTGTTTAAAAGTTCCTCAGATTTCTATGGTTTGAATAAAATTTTCATATAATTCTATTTTCACCGAAGTGCGTAAGTTTGGTTCACTGACGACACAGTAATCAAATAAACGTTTAGGGTAAATTACGAATTTTTGGTCAGTTTCACATCTTCAGTCATATAAGAAAAAATGATATTAAAATAACAATTATTATGATATCGTCTTTTCTTATATGACCAAAAATGTGAAACTGACCGATGATTCGTAACTTACCCTACTTATCACTCATCAATATTGTAATACACTGGAATTTTCTATAACTAAATTCAGGAAGTCGATACATGCAAAGTCGAATTATCTTAATGTATAGTAACTAAGTAATTACTCGACACTAAGTCGATAATGGATGTGGGTAGACATTAACTATGTCTACTCTCTTTACATATATGGTACTTACATCATTTTTATAGTGCAACTATTTTGTTAAGAACAGGCGTTAACATATAATAAGAATATATATGTAAATTCTATTAGTTCATCTAATGAGTTGTTGATGGTTTGAAGAATATTGCATTTGAAACAATAAATTAATTAATTCCATTATAATCTCCATATACTTATAAATGATTATTGATGTTATTCCGATTCAATAGCAGAGACTATAATTGCATTTATTTTTTTCAATATAAACTCAATCATTTATTACCATTATAATAGTAATTGCATTAAATAATTGATAGATATTTTTCTTTCATCATTTCAATTTAAAACTAAGAAGACTTTTTCGAATTCGTTGCCTGTATATTTATTTTGTTAAAATAAATTTAAATATTGTTAAATATATAAAATATTTGGAATAATTTTATTTTCACTTTATCATACATTTATTTTATATATAAGCACTTAAGAAATGGATAAACAGATTTATACTCTATAATGGAATTTTTCAATGAAACATTATAGTATTATTTTCTATAGATTATTTATATTGCAGTATATCATTTATTTGTTTTCATGTTCAATGAAACATATTCTATTTATTCGTTAAATTATTTATAAGTAAAATGTATGATTGGTTAAAATCACCTATTCAATAAATAGGTATATATTGCTTGCTTTTCATAATGAATTGGTATCTTCTTTTCTATCAGTACTCATATATACACTGAGAAAAAAATACGAGTCAACCTGACTCATCGCTTGAGTCAAGGCTGTCAAAAAAGGCTGTTTTTCTTGATTGACCTGACTCTACCTGAGTCAATCTGACTATGAATTAGGAGCCAATAGGACTCTTATATTTGAGTAAAATATTAGTTCAAGTCAAACTGACTCACAATTTTGAGTCTGTTTTCAGATAATTCTAAAAACTCAAATCTTGAGTTAATTTCACTCGTATTTATTTTTTCAGTGTATTATATTCAAATCTGAATAGATTCTTGAATAATTTAATAATTTATATATACAGTATATCTCGCACATGCCAATTCATGTTTAAATTAATAGTGTTTGATCACACCATTTAGTTCACTAGGGAGAGAGTAACAGAAAATTCTACACCACTGATCTCTTTGGTAAAAACTAATTAGTTGATGAAAGTATTTCTTTACATTCAGTTAAACACGTGTAGCTTCAAGAATATTAATTTAGCATGTTGTAAATAAAATATATATCAAATAATATAATAAAATATGTACTAAACATTGTATTTTATATATAATATAGAGTATATGATACATAACTATATAATATAATAAATAAAAATTAATCATATAAATTTTTCTAAAGTGGGATAATAATAGAATTATTCGTTAAAGTTATAATAATATTCAAATTGCATGTATTTCATTAAATTTACTTTCTCTCTGTATGTACCAAATTCCATAGTACCTTCTTCAGGATTATCTCTTATAAGTCACAGAGTATTAGTTTACAACCTCTTTTTTTATTTTTTTCATTGAAAATCCAGTAGATAAATTCCGCACCAGTTGCCGATTTGAGCAATCTCGAGAATGCGCTGTACGTTCTTAAACCCTTTTTACTCCCTAATGCCGAGTGCGCATTAATACTTTCATTTTTTTAATACTAATATAAGTATATAGGGGGGCGTGCAGGTCATTAAACAGTCATGAAGTGTGCGGTACAACTAACTAGCGGGTACAATACACTACATAACTGTCATTTAAGCTGAGTTTTTCAATGTAATCTTCATACATTTTTATATATCTACATATATAGTCGTTATAAGTTTGTTGTATCCGCTAGTTTATTGTACAGCACACTTCATGATTGCTAAGTGACCTGGCAGAAGGGCGGGGAAGATGGGGATTGGGGGGCGGCATGTCCTTCCATGAACGTATATAAGTAATCAATTTCATGATAAAAAAAATATATGTATGAACTCACGCTCGGCATAGGTGGTTAAAAGGGTTTAAAACGCGCTGCTCATTCTCGAGATTACGCAAATAGGCTAACTGCGCGGAGCATATGCATGTAAGATTTTTATCATAGGAGAATTTGCTCATTATTTATCAAAGGTATTTACATTACCTACCATGTTATCAAATTCCTCATCAAGAGTTAAAATTAAAACTCGAAAGCTATATTCAGTCTGAGACTCATTAGTGCATCATCTCTCCATTCAGTTCTTGTGTTTTTGCTTTAGTTTGACTGGAAGTTGGTGAAAAAGATATGGACTGCATCTACATTCTTTGGGAAAATGATGCTAAAAAGGACATGAATATATAGAATGAATCTCAGTGAGTTTGCATTAATGTATATTTGCCTCTGAGAGAATTTTTAACTTGTTGTTAAAATATGAATGGCAAAATATTACGAAAACTCTAAAGAGAATATACGTGGATGAAAATAAATATTTTATAGGTGAATAAAAAGGTTAAGAGAATATATAAAAAAAACGGTGTCCGGAAAACTGCCAGGCGGAAAACTGCCGAAGCGGAAAACTGCCAGGCGGAAACTGCCAGCCACTTACTGAAATTAATGACTTTAGTCAGTAATAACCTTTTGACTTATAAAAAAACGACGTTCGCTCTTTGTTGAAATGAGTTATTGGAAAATTCATTTTTACTTAGTATACAAAACAAAATATAGTTTTATTTATTAGAAAAATATATTATTATATGAATATTACTGTAAAAAATCAAATACAGGATATAAATTAAAAAATAAAACCTTTCTTAGAAAATACTAAGAGAAGAGGAAACAATGATATGATTGTTTTAGGGACAGAGTACAATTTCTTTGTTTACACAACGAATCTCTACATTATCATTTCATAACGGGTTTAGTGTCTAATTATTTCATTTTTGTTTATAATTTGCTAATTGAACAAGCCTTCAAGCATAATATTCACGTGTACTTATTATAAAAAAATTCAATCGATATTTGTGAAATATTTAGAATTTGCAACACAACATCTATGATTTTTAAACTGCTATTACCAAACTATTTCCCTGACAATTTCACTCGATCGAATTGGATTGCATATAAATTAATAATACTTTTACATATAAAATTGTAAAAATGATAATGTTAATGCTATGTAGAATAAAATTGTAAATGTATAAATATTGAACATACATAAAAGTGATGTAACATACTGTCATACACTTAATTTATAATATACAAGATATCAATTATAAATCTTATAAACATATAAATTCCTATATAGATATGTACATATTACTAGTATATACATGTTTCTAAAATGTACGTGACTTAACAAATAAGTTAAAAATGTTAATTATAATTTATTTGTGTGTACTGAAATTGGTTTACTGTGTGTCTAATAAAGTAACATTTTTGAAATACTAATCTATATACTTTAGTTATAACTGTATAAAATGAATGTCTCCATAATCACTTGAAGAATGTCTAACGCTGTTTTTTATGAATTAAAATGTTCTCAGAATGTGTTTATCAAAAGTCAAAAATACATAAATTGCCAATAAGTGACTGGCAGTTTTCCGCCTGGCAGTTTTCCATGTATCAAAAAAAAAAAAGGAAAATATAGAAATAATACTAGTAAATTAAAAAGTAACTCTTTTTTTCTAATAGTACATCATCACAGTGACTCTTTTCTCTGATAGTACATCATCACAGTGACTCTTTTTTCTAATAGTACATCATCACAGTGACTCTTCTCTCTGATAGTACATCATCACAGTGACTCTTTTTTCTAATAGTACATCATCACAGTGACTCTTTTCTCTGATAGTACATCATCACAGTGACTCTTTTCTCTGATAGTAAATCATCACAGTGACTCTTTTCTCTGATAGTACATCATCACAGTGACTCTTTTCTCTGATAGTACATCATCACAGTGACTCTTTTCTCTGATAGTACATCATCACAGTGACTCTTTTCTCTGATAGTACATCATCACAGTGACTCTTTTTTCTAATAGTACATCATCACAGTGACTCTTCTCTCTGAT